>OMKX01059306.1:2500-14047 GCA_900302425.1 Brosme brosme
AATTCCTCTTATCAAGATGGAGCTTTCAGAGGTAAGTGGTAGCTCTCAGAAGATGATTTTAAAAGGTGTTCTCTTCCAGTGGGCATTACAGACGGTGTTGATTCGATTTGAAACCTTTACAGACGCTTAGTCTAACAACATCGGTGTCTGCGCAGCATGGTTCAGCTCGTCTCAGCTTTTCCTGTCTTTAGTTTTAGCTTCCCATCAGGAAAAGTTAATTACTGCGGTCCGAGTTTGTGTTCGCCGTTAGCCAATTAAGAGCTTACAGACCCCGCCTCCAGCAACATGATTGGTCAAAACAAATACGAAGCGAAGGAAATTGAAACGTTCCGTTCACCCAGACCTCGTCTGACTGGCGGGACTGCTGGCCTCTTAAATTAAGTCTGCACTGAACCGTCCTCACCTGAAGTCGATGGCGCTGAGTCCGATGAGCATCCCGGTCAGAACCGTGGCCTCTTCCCTCAGCATGATGGCTCCGTCGTCGTAGAACCTCCTGTCACGTAGAGACGGGGTCAGCCACAAGAACTCAGACAGCTAGAACATAGATCACTAATAGATAGAACATAGAACACTAATAGATAGAACATAGAACTCTAATAGATAGAACATAGAACTCTAATAGATAGAACATAGAATACGAATAGATATAACAGAACTAAAATAGATAGAACATAGAACTCTAATAGATAGAACATAGAATACGAATAGATATAACAGAACTGAAATAGATAGAACACAGAACTCTAATAGATAGAACATAGAACACCAATACATGGGAACGCAACAGGAGGTTCCCACGGTGAACCACATAGAACACCGAGGAACTTGCTAATAGAGGGGTTTCACATGATTTCATACAAAGCCATTACTAGTCATCTTTGATAGTGGGGGGGTGTATATAAGGTCGTCAATGGTTTACGTTGATAGTGGGGTGTACACTGTATATACAAGGCTGTTACTAGTTATCTTTGATAGTGGGGGGGTGTATATAAGGTCGTGGTGAGTTTTCTTTGATAGTGGGGGTTATATATGTGGGGTTATAAGCAGTTTACTGCGATAGTCGGGGATAGACAGTACATGTGTGGTTGTGACTAGCTTCATTTGATGACATGATGCTGCACCTGGTCGTCCGTGTGTCTCTGAGGGCGGTGGCGATGTACTCCGACAGACGCTTCTCCATCAGGGCCACCCGGATCCACGCCCGGCCCTGCACACCGAGAGAGGTGAAAGGTCAACGGCGTCACTTAGGCGGACACACTTGTCTCCCCAAAAGATTCAAAACAACCACATTTAAACAGAAAAGCTAGGATACAGTAAGTCATTGAGTGGTTATAAAATATCCCATTTAATAAAGCAAGCAAGTAATTAAAAAGTAATTTCCTGAGAACCGCAATACAATATTTAAAATAAACAACCCCCCTTACCACTAACGCTTAGCATTAACTGGATTTCCTTGCCTGGAACTTTATGTCTCTCCTTCACTGTGTAAATGTCTGGGCCAGATGGTGAACACACACACACACACACACACACACACACACACACACACACACACACACACACATACAAACACACACACAGGAATGCAGTGGACCCATGCTGTTCTGACAGTACTCGCCTTGGCCCGCGATGTGCTGATGTTCTCGATGTTCTCGATGCTGGCGATGCAGTTGTTCTGCACCTTGCTGCAGGCCAGCCGGATGTACTCCCAGAAGCTGCGCTGCCCATCTGAGCTGAACCAGCCCCCTGAACCTGCTCCAGAGAACACAGGACCCACTCAGAACCACTGCTGCTGGGGGCCGGGTCAACAGACCACCACGAGACCTCAAAACCAGGCCCCGGCCCTCAGCCTGAGTCACGTGATTCATCGTAACTCTGGTGTCTGTAGTTGTTTTGTGCTGTGTTGCATCTAAAGCTAGGGTAGGCGATTTATTTTAGAAGCATTTTTCTCATATTTGTTTATCTTTATATCCCGATAGCAATCATC
This sequence comes from Brosme brosme, assembly GCA_900302425.1. Taxonomy (NCBI): domain Eukaryota; kingdom Metazoa; phylum Chordata; class Actinopteri; order Gadiformes; family Lotidae; genus Brosme; species Brosme brosme. Next base: position 4,488 of record OMKX01059306.1, read on the forward strand.
AAATCAAATGCTCTAACAAAAACACTCTGCCTCCCCCAGTTTCAACCAGGGAGGGGTTGTTTTGTATCCAGGATTGTAATATTGTTATGAATGCATCAGGAGATTGGAGGATAGTCAAATGATCTAACATGTTATATAACGATTGCATCATCCGTTCGCCTTTTGGCATAACCCTCATCATTTGCTAAATTTGAATTTGATCTATCCATCCTAACTACCATGGTATCTGTATGTTGTGGTACCACCATGATATATACTGTATATGTTGTAGTACCATCATGGTATATGTATGCTGTAGTACCACATTCGTATCTGTGTGTTGTAGTACCACATTCGTATCTGTGTGTTGCAGTACCACATTCGTATCTGTGTGTTGCAGTACCACATTCGTATCTGTGTGTTGCAGTACCACATTCGTATCTGTGTGTTGCAGTACCACATTCGTATCTGTGTGTTGCAGTACCACATTCGTATCTGTGTGTTGCAGTACCACATTCGTATCTGTGTGTTGCAGTACCACATTCGTATCTGTGTGTTGCAGTACCACATTCGTATCTGTGTGTTGTAGTACCTCTGAACCGGTGGCTGAGAATGTGCTCTAAGATGGCAGCGAAGTTGAGGAACTCCTCCGATGAGTCATCTATGGGCTCGGCTGTGTATTTTTCGAGGAGCGTCTTGACAGAAAATCTGAGAGCGAAGATAACAGAAGTATATTAACATACATATAAAAGGGTTAGGGTCGCAGTTTTGTTTTTCGTATCGGCTGTAAGTGCAAAAGAACAAACGGATATCCAGCATGCCCTGCAGTACAGATGTGCAGCCCTTAGACCGATATACTACAGTACCTAGCAGCAGCCGCGATATTGAAGATTGTTTGTGGGAGCCAGGCCCACTAATCATACTGATGTCACCCCAATTGTCCTGCCTGTACATTGTGTTCCTACACAATGTACCCCTTGACTCCTTTGGCAGCGTTGTCATGACAACAATACAATTGACCCCCTGTCTACAGCCGGGGCAGATGACACGGGCAGCGGCGCTGTAGCCTGGGTCAACCCCGGGCGCTCCAGAAGCCTCTTAGACTCTTGTCTTCCTAAAAGAGCCGCTATAATCAAACAGTGATCCAATCACACACATTCACCCCCCTCCCTCTTCACACAGTGGTCCGATCTATTTAGGGCCACCGCTGCCACACTTTGGGCTTTTGATCTCGCATGCTCAACCCACACCGAAGCCGCCGTCGCCGGGGAGAGCATGCACCGCGCGTGCTAGGAGCCAGGAGCCAGGAGCAAGGCTCTGTCTGAGGGATAGGGCGGACCGCCTCCATGGGCAACACCAGCATCACCGAGGGCAAGACTGCCCTAGCCCTGGGCAACACCTCCATCGCCAGGGGGAAGACCACCGTGTCGGTGGGCAAGTCCTCCATCTTCAGGGGAGTGACCACCACCTCCATGGGAGACTCCACCATCCAGAGGGAGAAGACCACAGTGGCTCTGGGACGGGCCAGCTTCACCAGAGGCACCACCACCACTTCCTTCCGCAAGGCGCTGATGTCCAAGCGTCATACAACTTAGATGACCAGCACTCCGGGAGCCAGGGCTAAGACGCCGCGCGCCGCCGCGAAGCCCCCCAAAAAAGACTTGGACGATGAATGGAAAACGGCATTCCTGTCGAGCAAGACCTCTTTCACCAGAGGCACAGCTTCCCTCCTGAAAACTAAGTACGCCATCGCCTGGGGTAAATCCTCCGTGTCCTGGAGCCGAACCACCGTCACCTTGGGCAAGACCACCGTGGCGGTGGGCAAGACCTCCGTCACACGGGGGGACACCACCAGCTCCCTCACCACTCTGACCTTCAGCCATGGGACCAAGACCGTGTCTGTGGTCAAAACTGTCCTCACCAGGGGCAAGGAGACTCACAGCAACATCTACTGGGATTTTCACACGTGAACACATGTCTCAGTGTAATCAGTGTCCACAGGTCAGTAACGGCACAAGTCGATGCAGAGCGACGGGCTACCTTATGCGATCAATGTGCGCATCGCGTGCTTTACGATAAAGATGTTGTGGGTCGTGTGTGAAAATTGTTTGTTTTTGTTGCCCTTCATTTCGGACAGTGAGCATGTGTTTTCATCTGAGAGAGGGCTATGTAGGAGGCAGCGCGTGTGCGTTCTACACCCTGTCAGTCGTTGCAGAGATCATTATTCCGACGTGATGGCGGTGAAAGACATGCGTTGGCCGCCAGTGGTGCGAGGGGGGTGCTTATGTATGTGGAGACATGCGAGGGTGGCGCTACAGCTCTGTTTACTACACTGTTCTCCATATTGTTCATGTACAGTAAAATTCAACCAATCTCTATTTCTACATATACAACTACTATATTCTGCAAGGGGGTTAGGGTGGTTTATATGTCGCGAGCACACATGCATCCTCATAACAATTCTGTCGACTAGAAAAAAAAACTACTTTTGAACGATGAACTAGAAGCCTGTAAAGAAAAGAAAGAAATGTAACCGTTATAAAATGTAACAATGCCTAAACACTGCTTTGCTTGGCTTGATTCTTTTCTATTGATTTACACAAATGCTTTTTTAACATCAAATTATATGAAATTACACCAATTTGGAGTAAATAAAGTTGCACTAAATTCAACAAGGACAAAATACTCAAAAGGATTTCTTCAGAGCAACCACGCCCATATTCAAAACGGAGCGCTACATTCTCATACTGCACACCGGCTTAGGGAAACATCAATAAGGTCATCGATATGAACCCATTCACCTCCCTCTTGATTTAAAAGCTTCGATACACATACTCCACATCCCGCTGTCCGCAGAGGGTGACTTTTATCAGGGGATGTGGGGAAACAAAGGCACAGAAGAAAGTGATGTCACCACAGATTGTCCCCCTCCGCAACAATGTCTCCTTCAGCTGTTGTTGGTGTCGTCGCGGCCCCGGGGACAATTGTTCCACTGTCCCCCGTCCCCACAGCGAGGCAGTGGGCGCCTACGTCTGCCTCTGTCCATTCACGCGGACACATGGGTGGTATGTGGCCTTCCACGGCCCACGTCTCGCTGCTCAACGAGGGCATTATGTGACACGGGGGTTGCAACCATCCAGCCGTAGAATTCTGCGCCGCTGCCCGCGACCAGCCACTCGCCATTCCAGAAACCAGGGGGGGGAAATCACAGAACTGCGAGCGCTGCATGAGTGTGCGATGCACCGCGTCTGCTGAGCCCCAGACTCTGCCTCAACACCTGGGTCGAGAAAGCCACGACCAGCGCCACCGCCACCACCACCAGCACCAATACCAGCACCACCCCAACCTTCTCCCCGATGGGCAACACCAGCATCACAGAGGGCAAGACTGCCCTCTCGCTGGGGAGCACCACCATCAAGAGGGGGAAGACCAGGATCGCCATGGGGAGCTCCTTCATCACCAGGGGCCAGAAAATCACATCCCTGGGGGCCTCCACCATCACCAGTGGCAAGACCAAGATCGGCCTGGGAAGCGCGTCTTTCAGCAGGGGGACCACCACCACGTCGTTCCGGAAAGCCTTCTTCCCGAAGCGCGCTTCCAAGACCCTCTAGACAAGAGGGTCCCGAGTGACAGGCCGGGGAGACCGGGAGTAATGTTGACGACACAGAGACGGGGACAAACAAGACGAGGCCATCACAAGGAACATACAGACGATACCGGGACTGCTGCGGAGGGCTCACCACTACGGACTTCTGAAACTGGATTACATTGTCATTGGGAACTTTAGCTTTTTTGATCATGCAGGAATTCTCAAGGAGACAGGTCAGTGTCATCGGAGCATCCCCTGCTCAGTGCAAAATGTAGGGGTGAAGGGTGTGACTGTGCAAAATGTAGCTTCTGCTTAGAACGTGCTCATTGTGTCAGCAATAGCAATAGTACATGGGGTACCACAGCAAGGGATAACTGGACAACACTAAGAAAACAGCTTGTTAGGGAATTCATCATGTACAGCCGAGAACCCACTCAAACAAGATAATACTAGAAATTTGGGTATTTGTTTCTGTCTGCCCACTATGCACTCAAATGTCTTGTACAAATTGCCTTCAAGGGTACTTCAGATTAAGTTGGTTCTTCGGTGTGTTGGTTCATCTGCATTAGGGCGTGACAGGGGATGTAACATGTTTGTTACACTATTGGGATAAGGTTTCTCTGGTCTGATTTGTGAAGCCATTTCGATGCATGAACTCAATGCACTACACTAAACATTGTCGTAGTCCTACGTGAACATTGCTATAGTTGTGCTAGCGGGAGGAGTAGGCACCTGAGAAGACATCGCATGCCTCTGATGCTAATGGGCGTAGTGGCATGGCGGCACGCTCTTGGTACGATTTGACACAGAAAAACAACGACTCAGATCCTTCTCACAGGCGTCTTTTGTCCAGCCCCCTCGCACGATCTCCTTGGCTCAGAGCCAAGCCTACACTCTCCTCTTCAAATGCCTCTTGTTCCCATTGTTCCCCCGCTATACTCACACAGGTCTGCGTGACCAGAGGCCCCGTGTACGTCACACATCAGACGTCCACGTTTAAACTAACGGAGCCGTAAAAGCTGATGCTTAACACTAACACCAGACGTTTCCTTTCCGTTTCTTTTACTTTCGATAACCTTTTAATCAATACCTCTAATAATCTTGCCTTGACCATCTCTCCTCTCACTCTGATCCCCGATACCCATCTTGACAACCCCCTCCTCCTCCATCACCTGCCCTCTTCTCACCAGCCACAGAATCAGGCTACACCACCCGATGCTGCGTTCAAGTCCAGTCTATCTGGAGTACCACCAGAGTACGGCCAAACAAGTGCCGTGTTGCTTTGATGGAAATTGAATGGCCTGATTGGTTTCTAGCCAATATCCAAAGAATGTGAAGAGGTTCAGAGCTCAGGGTGTGTCTCCCCCCCCACCCTGCCTGGGAATGAAAGGGCGGGGAAAGTGTGTGTTGGTCAGTGTAAGTGTCATGGAGTCATGTACAAAAGATGGCCGGTAAAGTAAGTGTTTTTTTGGATTGGGATTGGGAAGACGTAGGAGCAACGATAAGAAGATTGATCAATGGATAAAGCAAACTGCATCATGCAGCATCAGATAAAGTCCTGTGGATGGTAGCGTGAAGAAGGAATCGATGGCTGATGGAGGATAATTGATGTGCAAACAGTAAAAGGTCTTTGCTCGATAAAATGTACATCAGCCTACGATATATTTCCAAAGACCTGATCTCTTTTCGTCAAAGCAGCGATGAGATATGAAGGCCAGGCAAGGCAAATGTTCAGCTTTCAGCATAGAACCAAGACATACAGTGCTACAGATCAAGTCAAACACAGAAAGGGATGGCAAGTGAGAGAATCAGACTCAGCCGAGTGAGGAGGGACCGTGCTGCAGGAGAGAGGGAGAAATGCGGGTGGGTGGGCAGGGAGCAGCTCACTCAATCACTCGGTTCCGAAGGAGCAGTCCAGGGGAAGCATCTCAAAGCCATGTGAAGCTGTGGCTCCAGGTTCACCTTTCGAATGTCCTGGTTGAAATTCTACCACAAGAGTCGGTCTACTTGGAAAACTCTATTCAGTCAGAACGAGAGCCGAGCCAATCTCCTAACGTTGTTTGTTCACAGGACGGCGCTAGACACTAGATAGTCACTGAAGTCTCATTCATCTTGTTTATTCTTTTCTTAGGTTCCCTGTGACAACACCACCGTCGTTCGCCCAGTCATGGACCTCAGCATGAATAGCAGGAAAAAAGGTGTTACTAACTCACATCCAAAACAAAACAACTCCCGCACACACAGATTACAAATGAAGCACCGCTTGTGGCCAGAAGAGAGATTTAGCATTTCAGTGAAGATTTACCTGGTTTAACCATAGCTTCAGATCACATCTCCTCGTTTCACTCCCAGCTCAGAAAAATGCTAATTGAACGAGCATGTGAACATCAGCAGTATGCAAAAGTACACCCTGCCTCTGACATGGGAGACAGAAATTTAAAAAAGGTGTTGCCCGTAGCAACTGCATGAAGTGGTGGGAGATTAGGATGCATTTGTTATTCTTTTGGGTATGAGACATTTTACATGTGCTCACAAGCATTATTGATTTTCTTCTTTTTCTGCTGTTCCTTCTGCGGTCTGTTTAGTTCTTAGAATTGTGGAATGGTGCATATTTCCTTTAATTCTTATTTAATTCCTGGCACATGTCCCAGTGCAACAACTTGTTTACAATGGTGTTGCAGATCCAGCATGTTGACCGTCTCTTTACACAATGTCCAGTACTGTATGTGTTTGCATTGCTATTGTTTTGTTTTACTCTTGATAAGAAAAACGTGTTTTAGGTGTAATGAGATTACTGATCAGGGATCTGTCATGGGAGCATAAAGTAGATAAACAATCCCAAATTAGTTAAAGACATTCTCAGCAAACGTAAAATGTGGAGATCTGAAAAATGGGACTGAGCTTGCAGTATATCTAAGTTATAATCTCACAATACAGACAGTGGTAAAACAACATAAAAGGCATTTGAAAACCCTGGCACTAGGCCTCAAATCTCCTGAACTGATCAAATCCAATGAAGTCAATGCAGGAAAAAGAATCTGTATATCTACGTGTGTTGATGTTGTGTTGTAATGACTATAATAGTGGGGAAATCCATAGGTATTATTCTATAAGCATACATGTATTAGAGAACGCTTTAGCTGTGCTAACCAAGGACTAACGCAGGCCTAGCTGAGCTCTAGTTAAATCCTCTGAATGCAGTATAGTCTCTGTCTTCCCTCCGCCGTGAGCCTGTGTACTTTGCTCCTCCTAGCCAGGCTGCTCTATGCAAACACTGTACCCAGGCCACGGACACTCTGGCCTGGCTCCACGTCCGCCCTGCACAGCCCATATGGATACAGTGTCAATCTCTCACCGAGACTCAAAGAACCAAAATCACACCCCAAAAAGAAATTGACTACTTGAACGCCATCTACTGTCAGTGGAATGTGCTTGAGATGAAGGAGTGAGGGAGGCACATTCGTGTACAAATAGCCCGGCTGCCATTTTGAGGGACAATGGCTGGGGGGTGCTCCATAAGAGATGCATGGGGGTGGTCGGAAAATCTAATCAATGTCATGTCCTTCATTAAACCACAAAAAAGTGGAAGGAATTTGTGTATTTAAGCCTTACTGATGAAAAAAAAATGCTTAATATTTATTTCAGTCTCTCTGGTCGTATGTCTTCTGTCTTTGTTTACATTAAAAAAAAATGCTCTAAGCCCGGTCAGTCACTGAGAACAAACTGAACCAAATTGTTGTGCATTTCCTAATCTGTGTTTCGTGTCTTGAGTCTGTTATGAGCACCTTCGTGTTGAAGCCTGCTCAGTGTGATTTTGTGTTTTCTGTTCCCCTATATGTGTAACTAAAGGCAAACCGTATCTTTGACAGAGAGATATCGTAATAAAACAAATATGTGCTTTATTCTATTGTGTGTTTATTTGAGTCTCAAAATTCAGCCTCTGCATTATGGACACCTTAATGGAAACAAGCAAATTATTAGTCAGTAGCACCAATAATGTCAACATTATAAACCCATAGCCTGAATGGACCGGTATGCAACATCATCTACAAAGTGCTGCTCATGAAATCACTTCCATGGCAATAAATACAGTTCCCTTGACAACTGAGCGAGGATACTCGGGCTCTTCTTGGTAACACAGTAGACAAATACATTAGCAGGGTTTACATTCCAGCATGGAAAGCCCTCCGATTTATGATCCGCCGTGAACACAACAGACCCACTGAACCTGTGTCACAGAGACGCTAATTAGCCCAAAGCCTGCACACGGGGAAAACAATGACGCCCTGTTTGCCTACCTACGGCATTTCCACTGCTGCCAACGCAACCACAACCACATTTCACACTTGTGGTCCTCAGATCTGTGTGTCAGGGTGCACATTACACAGAATGACAGCCAACCATTGTGGTAGCTAAATTACATACTTTGTAGAAACATTGTAGAACATGCAGAACATTTGTAGAACATATGAAAAGAGGGCTGATGTCTGAAGGGGTTCTGTTATTGTCTTTGGCTGGCCGTGTTGTTCATATTCCACAGTCAAATTGAAAGATACATGATATTAAGGCATCAGCTAAGATGGCTCTTTCAGATCAAGGCATATGTATGGGCAGATGATATCTGCATTGTATGACATGGACTTTTTGACATGAACAACCAGTATTGAGTGTTACATATGAATATGATTAACATAATAAACAGATAAAATAGCTTTGGCTTTCAATTGTGTGTTGCATCAACTCCCCTCCAGCATCTCGGACAACTGCTACCGGAGTCTCCATTCATTTCTTTACATGTCCTTGTCCGAAAAAAGGCCAGAGTCGGTAGCAGGTCTCAGGGAGGTTACTCAGCATCCTATTAACCCCCTCTGCCCGGATGTGCCGGTTATTAATTATGATCACGACTACGCTCTTGAGCTCAAAGTCGTGCCTTCAACATGTAGGCCCAGATCAACACAGGAGAATACGCCACGTAGCCCGAGAACGGATGTGATGACGGGGGTACCTGAAGGTGAAAACGCACCTGCAGCCTCATAGATAGCATAGCAATCCTTAGCCACCCGGTTTACCGTGGATGACAATATATTAAATGAATGTCTAGTTTACATTCCCACAGCCTTTCTAACAGACATTCCCTATGCATGTGAATATATTGAAGCATCACTTCCCTGACCATCCCTGGATGACAACGAGGCATTACGGGGTGGGGGGTGGCTGGCTGGCACTCGACAAGCAAGAAGATGATGAGGCGGAACGGCCTAATACCTGCAGACCGTGATCAGGTTCTTCCGCTCCACACAGACGCTTCGCGTAGACGCTTTTTTCGATGTCAGCCCCATAGCCATTTCTGTTTGGATGGAGACCGATCCCTTTCATCAGAGGTTCGGAGCCTTTCGGAGTCCCAGGCTGCACAAGGACTCCTCCCTCCACGGCCCTGTATCGTAGTGTAAATATCCGGTGCCCTCTGCGGGGATGGGAAGAGATGCTGAGGAGAGGGCAGGAGGAGCGCATCAGACCGACGACGTAAACATGAGCGAGATCGAGTTTTACTTCCGATCACGAATCGCTGAGCTGCATGCATGGGGTCTATGCTTGCCCCTGGTGTGGCTGACCGTTTTTTTTTTTTCTCCCCCAAAAAAATACGTCAGAACCTTGAAATCGCCTTTTGTTCATTTGATCAACAACAGTAAACCTTAGCATACAAGAATGAATGAAAGTGGACCTGTTTTAAAATGTATTGAAAAAGTATAATTTAGTCCACGAGTAAGTATGTTGCAATAAAGGAACTTAAGAAATATAATAAATTGGGTGTCATTTCAATTATTCGCCAGCAGAGGGTGCTACAGTAAATCGTGGCATTCAAGAATGAATGAAAGTGTACCTGTTTTAAAATGCATTGAAAAAGTATAATTTAGTCCACGAGTAAGTATGTTGCAATAGAGGAACTTAAGAAATATAATAAATATAATAAATGGGGTGTCGTTTCAATTGT
>OMKX01059341.1:0-14083 GCA_900302425.1 Brosme brosme
ATGGGGGGTTGCCAGGTACTCACAGTCATCACAGTAGCTGTTTCCACAGCAGGGGCTGAGGACTGCGTCGTGCAGCATCTCCCTGCAGATGAGGCACAGCAGCTCCGTGGGGACGGCCCCCTGCTGCTGCTCCAGGCCGCCCCCGGCCTGCTGCTGCTGGGGGGCGAACGGAGGCCTCTCCTTCTTCCCCTTGGCATAGGCCTCGCTGGGGAGGGAACCACACCCACACATACAGAGACACAACAACGATGAGTTCTCACAACGCTGGGATAAACATAGAACCACATTGGGGAGATTGAGATTGGGGCAAATTTAACCCTTGGTGTTGGCTGTTCACACTGTGACAGTATATAAACCTGACAAACCCCTAACGCAGTATCACTTATAGTACGACACAGATTCATGCAAACAAACAAAAACATAACTCAAACCTTAAATTATTTTGGAACAGCTTGAAGTGTCCAGGACGTTGGTGGTGGTACTCACGCGTCTATAGTGGGAATGGCATATCGCCCGCAGTGGGTGAGCATGGCCCCCTTGATGCTGGGGTCGTCCACTTCCACCATGAAGGAACGAGGGATGCCTGTACTCTTCTTGATCTTGGGCAGGGATTCAAAGGTCTTGTCCTGAGCAAGGGGAGACAGACAAACCTGAACATCCCCCTTCAAGTGCTCTCACACCATTCTGGCTCTTTAAACCCACCCACCCACACACCTAGACAAACACACACACACACAATGTGTGTGGGTTTGAACCCATGGTGCTAAGAACCCGTGGTGCTCTCACCCCATTGGTGGGGCAGTTTCTGATGTGGTGGCCATTCATTCCACAGCGGAAACAGGTGTAGTTGGGTGGAGGAGCTCCGTGCTTCTTCACGTAACTGCACACAGATGGGGAGTTGAAAAAGGTACAAATTTAAAAAGAAGGCAAAACCATTTAGTGGACGAGGAAAGGGGAACAGGGGGTGAGGGTGTGACACAAGAGGTTTGACCAAGAGGAGCATGAGATATGGGGGGAGATCCTACAGGAGTTACGTTATGAACCATAATACCAGACAACTTACGAACAGAAGTCAGAAGACACAACATAGCTAACACAATGCTAACGTAAGCAACATGTTGTGAATTGTTTTTAATGGAAAGGAATAATGGGTTGGACTTACTTCATAGGGTCGTATTCGTGGTTGGACTGGGACATCATGGCTTGGATTTTGTCCTCCTCGGACACATTTGCGTTGGCCAGATTGCAGGTCTGTGTGTGTGCACACGTGTTGGAGGAGCAGGGGAGGGGTCACATGTGTGTAATGATTGTCACTAAAGGGCCTACGCTTCCCCAACAGGGATTGTTGATTGAAATATCAACCAGATTTAATTTCATTTTATGCAAGTCGATTTTCTACAATAAACATTAGGGTATTGGAGCAGTGTCCGCTTACTCCATTGTACGTTACATTACACCAATGAATGATTACAGGTTACAAGATCAATTGTTAAAGGGGATTATACCACCAGGGGTGAGTGTGATTAGCCGTTACAAGCCGTTTGAAATTCTGCCTTTTCCTGTGCCTTAGTGACATCACAAGTGGGAGTTTCCACCTAGATGTATGATGATAGATAAGCAACATTTGCAACGGTCCACTGGGTAGGCTGGTAGACTGATCTATGCAGAACACATCTAGGTGGACAATCCCACTTGTGATGTCACTAAGGCACAGGAAAAGGCAGCTTTTCAAAGGGCTTGTATTGGCTAATCCCACTCACACCTGGCGGTATAATAGGGGCCCTTTAGTCCATACTCACTGTGAAGCAGTAAAAGAGTTGGGTATAATATCAAATGTTCTAGACCACAAATATTGAGTACAACTTTGCTCAGCAAACTGAGCAAAGAAAAGCATGCAATCATGCTGCGGTTAATAAAAACAATAATCAAAAAAGTGAACAATAATCCAAATTCAACTTTATTTGTACCAGACAAAACATATAAAAACACACAGCGAAGTAATTTGAGCAAGTCTAAAGTTAATGCTGATGAGCTACCGTGGAATTTTCCTAAATGTGCTTTCTTTTAATATCCTCTATAGAGAATAAAGCAAGATTTCAGTCTTTTTTCAGCAGTGCCTCACAAAGTACAAACTATAAGCTACTATAATTGATGCTTAGCTTAGCTTTGTTTCAACCTTCTATGTGCATCTATTTCTGTCACTGGCAAATAAGAAGTCATTAATAGAGCTGAAGAGTATACCTGGGAGAGCAGGGTCAGGGATCTGGAAAAACTCTGGTGATTATCCATCTGTTGGAAGGACAGAACAATTGTCAAGGAGAGACTCCAGCCATTCATCCAGTAAGTGTATTGCATGGCAAAAACAAGGTGACATGTTGGGTTCCAAATAAGGGAAAGTTTGGGCAGATGCAAGGGGTAAATTCCCATACAGTGATTTGTATAGACACACTCAAACCATGCAACTATGGTTCTGTACTGACATTAAGCCCAAAACATCATCATAATAAAGCTATCTGTGGCTTGAGTATACAAGCACATACCATCATTTATTTACTGTATGTATTGCCAAAATCCCTATTTAAGTGTTTAGTTGTTGAAGCGTGTAACAAATCCACAATCGGTAAGTCCACATACACATTCAGATGTATTAATACATGAACATGAATTTTCAGTTTCTACGTGAACAGAAACTGAAAACTATGGGGTCAGACACCTGCTCCGTCCAATGTGACGGTGTAGTCCTAAGTAGCTGACTCATATCTGAAAGCTAACTTGACAGTTGGCTTGGCCCATCTGTGATGTAGAGTACAACATGATAATGTCCCCCCCCACCCGCTACCTTTCAAACCCACCCCCCACCTCACCCTCTTTACACAGAGATTGTGAGTTTGCATAATGAGGACATTCTCTGTGGTCACAAAGCGCCTGTGACATGACAAATAAAGAGTATAATACAAGTTAGAATAATGTAAACGTTTATTATGATACATATTTTTTATCTCACATAAAATTACAAATGTATTATTTACCGTAAGTTGAATAGACCGTTTGCATTTCTAGACAAAACAATACGTTTTCATAAGCCTTATAAAATTAGACCATTGTTTGAAGAATGGGCCTTTCCTTGAAAAAATACCTTCTGGCTATAATACTGATATGCTGAATGTAAATGTTACAGCAAGTTGTCACATTAATGTGACTCATGTCATGGTGGCGCGTGTTTGCATGTGCATTTTGGGTGAAATGTTATATTAGCGCACACGCCTTCAAAAGCAGCTCATAGGAATATAGTGAGAACAAAGTGTTTGTGAGTGCGTTTGAGGAAGACGGTTGTGGGTGCGGGGTTACGTACTGCTTTGGAGACTCCAAAGGCATGGTGGGGAAACTGGTGGTCGGAACGGTCACTGAAACAACAAAGAAAAGCACCAGTATAAGTCAGGCTCACCCCTGCTTATTGTATACAATCATATCAATGTCCTGTTTATTAAGGATTAAGGATTGCATTGACTACCGTTTGGACTAGACGACATTTTTTCCCCCGGCTAGTTGAATTTGGAGATTTTGTGGATAGTAAAAGACCTAACCTGCGGACATTTTTGGGGTTTGAGTGATTTTGATTTGATTTGATTTATTTGGAATAAAGACATATCCAAGGGATAGAAAAAACATGACAAAGTGCAAGCACTTATTTCCATCAAGGTCCCTGATGTTACAAGACAGGACATATATCCACATAAAAGAAAACATTAAACATCATAAAAAATAGACTATGAGAGGCTAAAAATATAAAAGAATCTTCCCTAACCCTTAGAGTGCTGTACCTGTTTATTTATAATGATAAAAGTCAACATAATCCCCATCTGCAAGAAAGCCCTGCTGTACACACAATGCATGTGTTGTTCATTGTTTTATAGCTTTCAGTGGTTTCCCTAAAGGGTAATCATAACTGATTTGCCAAGCTGTGCCTCGGGGTGAAACTATGTAGACGGTTTCAGCTTGTGGTTTGAACAGGTGTACCTGTTCATTTCACTAAACTAGGTGTTTCACTTGGCTCAGTGAAATCATTTTCCATACAACTTCCAATTCCTTAATGATTGTTTGGTTAACTGAACACAAAAAAAGATATGCCGTGTATTTCAAATGCTTAATAAGACAAGTGTTGAGGTCTATGGTACAGGGCAAATGGGTTCTACAAGTACTCCCTTCCATTCTATATCTTTCATTCTAGTTAGATTGTTTTGTTGAATCTACCGTGATCAGTTTCATGGCCGATCAATCGGAATGATTGGCAGTTTATGTATCACAGAAACATTACTTCATTCATTGATTCATTGACGTTTACCTTAGAGTTGATGTTGATGTTACAGTTGTAGGGGTTTCAAGGGAGATCAGCTAATTGACACACGACTGCTGGGTTTCTGACAGCTTAATGTGCTTGTACACTGGCCCAACAAGCACCATCATCAGGCCAGTGTGTTATTTTTGGAGAACATGTCAAACCGGTGTTGGCCAACTACGGCAAGGTGTTTGTGTTTGTTGGGGCACTGTGCAAGCACTTACATGTGATCAACAGTCTACTGCAAACAAAGCTATGCCCACGGTGTGCACTACATTTACATTTACATTTAGGGCATTTAGCAGACACTTTTATCCAAAGCGACTTACAACGGTTCATACACACATTCACACACCGATTGTGGAGTCAACCATGCAAGGCGACAGCCAGCTCGTCGGGAGCAGTTAGGGTTAGGTGTCTTGCTCAGGGACACCTAGACACTCAGCTAGGAGGAGCCGGGGTTCGAACTAGCAACCTCCCGGTTACGAGGCAACCCGCTTTACCTCCTGAGCTAAGGCGACCATATACGTACTACTTATATACGAGATACTACGAGATACTACCATGCACTACTAATGATAAATCCACCTAAGTAGTAAAGAAATATATACAGTATATACATTTTTACATTAGTGACACAACATCACATGACATCTGTTCACAGTAAACCATGTCACTTCAATTAATGTTTAAAGATACATTTCACATCAGAGATAATGAATGGAACAATGAATGAACTAAGGATCAAACGCAATGAACATCATTGCTAGGTAAGGTTTGTCACAATTTGTGAGTAGCAAACAATACAGCATTAGCTGTTGACACTTACATGGTCTTGGAGGTCTTGCTCCCCGATGACTTGACACCGGCCATAGGGATTCTCCTCACGATAACAGAGCTGTTCTTAGCGATGAGATCCTCCCCATCTTTGTACTCTGAGGGAAGATGGAGAGGTATTACATATCTAATGAGGGTGTGATAAGAAATGTGAGAAAAAAGCTGTAGTGTTTTTGTTTAACAAAGCCCTAATTTAGCGTCGGGCTCCATTGCTTCTTATTGACTTGGGGTATATGAATACGAATTAATGTAATAGAACGATATAATTTTTCAAGGTTTTTCAAAAGCCATAACAATAAGGAACATAATAAAAATGAAAGGGACAACTTATAATTCCTCTCACGGCACTATATTATTTGGTCATTGTTATTCTATACTTCGAAATGTTCTGTATTAAACCCTTCTGTCTATACATATACATTATACCATTCTATATTTTAAATAATCTTTACAATACAAACATGCAATTTAGATTATTCTCATAAGAAGTCAATAAGAAGAAATTAATTCGTAAATGTTATAGGCTACAGCTTTTGCTACATTTTGACGAATCAGCATTATCATTGAAACTCATGCAGGCTATTTTTAGACAGGGTCCTCACTCCTCAGTAATATTTTTAATCACACAAGTAATAGGCTACTTATCCCAACGTTAACTTATTGAATAAAGAGTGGTCATAGCAAAGGTGTAAGTGCATTAGGAGCATTGCCCTGACGTGACTTTCTACACAAGCTTCTGCCCTCATCAACAGAACCAGGTGACGCAACCCTCAGACCACTGTAGCCAGCTGTCACTTATCAACCACGTGGATTTAGACATAATAAACTGGACCGAAACGCATTCCCCTTTCGCTCAATTAAAGCAATGTTGATCCTGTCTATCGAGGTGTCAAATTACCTTCCTTCGTCTGGGCATTGGTGATTTGAAGGTCGCAGTCTGCGGCTCGAAGTTTCTCTCGGTCCATGATCTGCCTCTTCAGATCCTTCAGCGTGATGTGGAGGCCGTCAAAAACCATCGTGTCGTATTTGAGTTTAGAGGAAAATTTGTAATGGACGTGAGCCATGTTGATAGAACCTAGACCCCAGTCCTGACGATTAGTAAATAAATAGTCAAGGCAAAAACGATGACAACAAAGTGGCACCAAGTTATTCGACTTTACAGACTTGGCAATCAAGTCCGCAAGCTAGCAGGTGTTAGCCGCCGGTTACACTGGAAACCAATGAGATAGGCTAATAACAAGCGGTGTTCTGCTATACTTCTGCCAAACTGTCAGGACAAGGTAGCATGCGACAAACAACTAGCATCAGACGTTCAAAAGAATGTAGAGTTAACCAAATCCAACTCAGTTTGAACTTTTATTCCTCTCCCATGCTGCATGCTGGAAATGCTCGTTGACAGAAACCACCAGCTGTTTCCACGAGCAACGCCTCGTCATCAAATGACCACCAGGGCGAGAGGCGTCAGCCAGCAGCATGCGCAACACACACACGCACACACACGGGCTGATTACGTAACATAGCCCCAAATAATTTGTATAAAGAGAAAATATATTATTCGATCAGTTATGAATTTGGGATTCGTACAACTACGAACTACTTGAAATGTGACATTGTTTGTTTTAAAAAATGAAACCTTATTTGTTGCTTTTGTTTAGCTGTCACTCGTATATTTCAAAAGTATCCGACATTACGGTAGTAAAAACAAGCCAGATTTGTATGGTAGCGTGTCTACAAAAAACGATTTCGTTTATCCTCCACGATAATTAGGCTTTTGTGTAATGTCCGAAAACGAAGTTGCTCTGGCATTGATCGTCCAGTAAGCACGCCATGTAAAATGCGTACTGGGTTTAGGCCTGCTGTGGCCTATGGGAAAGAGACTAAGCACCGATGACAATGCAATTCACAAAACACCACTTAAACTATGAGTAATCAGACACCGTGGGATTTAAAAGGCAGCAGTATAAGGACATATCTGCCTGCATGCCTGCCTGTCTGTCTGGCTCAGCTTGAGTCAAAAGCTCGAGGAGGCAAAGCAGGTAAACTGTCAATTGCTGGGTTGCTAGTTTCATTTCTATGATTATGACCCTTCTCTGTTTCTTTTACATAATTGTATATCTTAGTTTGACGCGATGCATTGCCCAATTCTGTCTTTACTGTTAGATGATAAAAATAAATAAAATAAACAATAAGAATAATCTGCGGTCACTGCGACTGTTCCTTATCCTCCCACTAGATGTCACCATTGGTTAAAGGTATGCGCCAATATCTGTAAATTGGCGTTTGCCTGTCTTCAGACGAGTTGTTGAAAGGAATCATATTATGCTTTTTTCGGTTTTTCCGTTTCCTTTAGTGGATTAAGTGAATATTTGAATGCAATATTTTACAGATTATTTGGACGACCTGGTGATGCTCAGTTGCTCATCTTTGATGAGGTGTTTGAGGACACAACGCCACTGGTTGAGGAGTTTAAGCCGTGTCATCCCAGTATGAGGATGACAGGTCATGGGAGGTCATGGTTGCCCACCATGACTCCCAGTTCAGTCAAGGGGCTGTTGGAAGCCAACTTACTGTTCAGCCGGATAAGGAAACTTCTGGCGTGTCCAGAGCACCACACAAGACAGTATGACAAGCTTGACATTCCTTACTAAATACCTCCAGCTGACAGATTGTTTACAAAAGATAAGTTATTTTGAGAAAAAGGTTTATTTCTCATTTCTTCACAAATTATTAACATCCTGTGGTACAATTAACCTTGCTGTTCTGATTTTATTTTAGACAGTATTTTAGACAACAAAATTACTCATCTTCTGTTCTACACCTCAAAGGTCTTGAGGTGTAGCTGTATAAATGCTGTTGATGTTCTGCAGGGTGTAGGGATTCAAACAGCTGGGCTCTGGGCCTGGATGTGGACGGTGTACCATGCATGTTGGGGGGACTGGAACGTGGTTCATTCGTCTTACAACCTAATAAGAAAAATGTCATCACTAAATAGGGCAAATATTAATCCAGGAAGCGACATGTGTTTCACTGACAAACTTCCAATTGAATAGATAGATAATATGAAACAGAACCATTTACGTAAAGGATCATGTCCAGCGAAAAGGGTGATATAGGACCCCAACGTGATACGGAGGCTGTAGAAAACTTTTATACACTACACTTTTAATTACTTCCCTTGATTTCCAATAAGTTCTGAATAGTTGCTTATTCAAAACGAGTAACAGTTACCCCACTTTTGTGACCATCACTCGTTTTCTCTCGGTTTTCATCGGCCTTTATACACAAGCTGTCGCTTCTCAGCTATTGTTTTTTGTCATCACAAATTCATTGTTTGAACCCTGCAAACATCAATAAATGGTATCTTTGTGATCATGTTAAGTCAAACAAAAGAGAATCTCTTGAAATCCATGACATCATACTAATTGTTTGAAAAGTATAGTTTTCAATATTCTTCCCTTCCCAACATATAGGCTACTAAAGTTTTTGGATTCACTTGCCGGTAACGCTTTAGATTTCAGCTAGCAACGTACAGTGTAATTACTCCAGAATCACTGTGTAATCTTTTGTACTAACAGTGAACCAATTCCATTACTACCAATGTTCATATGAAGGTACTGGGGAACAAGATGTGAAGTTAAGGAATAAAGGGATCGGGATATTGCAAAGAATTTATACTGTAGTTATTTTTTAACTGGGTTCCTATTCTATTATTACAGTGTATCTACGACCTACTGAGCAATAATCCATATGTTTGGGAGGAATGGAAATGGGAGGCAGTTTACTTCGGAAACAAAGGTCGAGGGGACAGTGTATCGTCATGGATACTATCGACGTGTGAAAACTGTCTCAACTGCCGATCACCTAATCAGGAAACTGGGCCGCTGGTTTATGGCCTCCGCCTGACATCACCGCTCTATATCTCGCTTGTGTTTTGGTGTAACACATATCTTCTCCCTGACAATTGTATTCGACCAGCATTGCCGATCCTCGACATGCATGTTTACCTTTTCTCAGCTCTGTGCACGGCCTCCTTTCATCCTAGGAAATAAATGTAATCGAGACAAACGGTTGTCATATAGGTCTCTGTAGTTACAGAGTAAGTTAGATATATATGCAGTGGTAGTTCGGTGGTAGTATTTAGTTACCGGGTAAGTACAGTGTATGCAGGCTGTAATCTAAAGCAGTGTTAGTTCCCCCTTGTTACATTTAGTTACAGGGTAAGTACAGGGTAATCTAATCTAAAGTTGTATTGTTTTGATTGATGAGTCTACAACACTTAGCAATCTGCTTTAGTAGTGTATTTGATGCCATAATAAATGATGTGCCTAAAGTTATCTTCCTGGATCTGGTTGAGCTTGTCAGCTGAGACTATATCAAACAGTCTCCTAAAATGCCTCCAAACGTGGGGACTGGAGGAAAGCTTCATAAAGGCAAACTTCATTGCTTTTGCATGTGATAGTGCAAGTGCCATGTTAGGAAGGAAATCTGGGGTAGCTCCCCGTCTACAGCAGATGTTTCCCAATCTTATAGTGTGGCACTGCCTCAATCACAGATTGGAATTGGCTGTGGGTGATGCAGTCAAACACGTAAATAATATCAACAATTTCACGTCTTTTATAGAAAAACGTGATACCCTATCGACAGATCACCAAAGAACTGCGGTGAACTTGCTCAACATGCACAACTTGACGTGAATCTGCAGAGTATTTGGGGGCTTGATGTTCGATGGGCAGCGTGCAGCTTCAGAAAGGTGAGGTCTGTATAAAACTCCTACAAAGCCTTGCATCACCACTTCAATGCTGCTTTTGTAGATGCCTCAATGGATGAGAAGGAGAAGGCTATGTACAGGGACCTGATGGCCGAAATGGAGACAATTGAGTTCCTGTTTGATTTAGGATTAATGTATGACACATTAGAGGAGATCGCACACCTTTCACTCACCTTGCAAAGAGAAGAGGAATGAGACTCACAAAAGCAGACAAGCTTATGAGAAGAACCATTCGACTAATTTCTTCAATGATAGCTACTCCAGGTGAAAAAAGGCAGGAAGCCCTTACAACTGTCGGACAGGTTGTTTAGCACCGGCTCAAGCAGACATCCAAGTGCATCAGCTGAGAACAAAGCTCAGTATACAAACTTGTTGGATACATTTGAAGTTCTTAATCCAGAAAGCTGGCCTGTGCCCTTAGATGAGCATTATGAGGAGGTTTGCATCAAACAACTGGTTCACAACAGTTCAGGCTTGACCCAAGGAGAGTTCTTGAGGGCTTCAGGGATTATAAAGAGGACTCCAGTATAATACCTGAAGACTTGTCCCCAATCATTGATATTCTCAGCCTCATACCCGTGAGCAGTGCAGAATGCGAACGAGGATTAAGTTTAATTAATATTATCATCAATCCACTGAGGTGTAGTCTGCCGATGAAGACTGTGTCGTCATTAGTGTTTGTTCATCTGAATGGCCCTCCATTGTCCAAGTGGAACCCAAAGGAATATGTAAAGTCTTGGCTGGTGAAGCATAGAGGAGCCACTGACACACGGTCACGCACCTGCAAGCCAGCACCTCAAGTGGAAAAAGGGGCCCTTTGGGCTGTGTTGTGATTATTCTTAGTATATAATTAGTGGGCAAGCTAGGTAGTGATGTGATTTATAGTTTTTAGAATAACCAACTTTTAATAGTAATTTTTCTCTCATTGAAAGGCGTTGTGGAATGTTCGGAATTCCACTGTAGTTGTACTACATTCTCCAAATAAATAAACAAATATTCTCAATATCAATATCAACACCGCTGGTTACAAGGCAAGTACAGGCTATGCAGGCTTTAATTACAGGGTAGGTACAATATATATACAAACACAATCTGATAGCCCAGACTTTGGAACCTTTATCTAAAGAAACATATTATGCATTATATATTCTGAAACATAACTTGCCTGCTTTATTTGCCGTTTGCATGTGTTGACAATTGAGTATTTATTTATATCATAGGCTATGCATATATTAATATCACATACATGTCTGTAAATGAAACCACTGTTTTGGAGAAGTATTTTGTGAGAAGGGGAAGTGAAAGAGACTGATTGAATACAAACAGTGACAGGTTGGACACTTCTGTATGCAAAAACATTTATATTTGTTACAACTGTTGCAAATCATTAGCAAAGCTTTAACACTCAAAATAAAATCATGACATGAATTGCATTTTATAAAAGCCATCGTCTATTTGTAGATATCTTTATATTGGTATATAGATATGTATAGATCGTTTTTTTGTTTATGTAACGTAAACTTACTTAAATCTACCTTGCATAATATAAACACAATCACCCACAATGCATTAATGCGTAAGGAGACATTTCCTTCGAGTCTTAGTAAGTCTGAAACTGGGTTTCTCAGATGTGAGTCATCGTGAATGTGACACATGGATGCAGAACAATGTGCTGTTTGTTTTGAAATGTGAGAACCAGAAGGAGTGTGCTTTAAGCCTTGCAGCAGACCTCCAGGTTTGATTATGAGATGCTTGAATAATGATATGAAGTTTATTTATGTAGGATCAGAAATCTGTGAAAATTCTGCATTCAATTGTGAAGGATAAGACAGTAGCACATAATTTTCATAGACCATTGACTCAAGGTATGCTTGAATAATGAGGTAATAGGGTAATACCCTTGTGGCTAGTCAATGCAAAACACAATAGGAACATCATCAAATAACTCCCCTCCTCATCCATGGGTTGAGTTTGGACACAGTACAGCCTCACAGTTTCTCGTTGCTTCACTAATGGCTTTTAATCTCTATCACAAACACTCCAGCACTCTCCATTCAACTCGTTCAATATTCAACGCAACGTCAAGTTCCTTATCTCTGATGTTGATATTTGGAAGTTTTCCACTTGCATGTTGTAGCTAGTTGCTTGTAAATGATAATATAACAAATGCATCTCTTTGGAAATAAGAATGGCAAAATATAACTAGTTACTGGAATTTGTACTCATGTACTCATTTTCTCAATTATATGCTACAGCAAGGTAATATGAATAATGTTTTCTTGCAATGTAATAACTAATTATTGTAGTATTTTTCTTCACAGTATATATAAGATAAGAACTTTATTTCATCCCATACATGAGTAATTCACTTGTTACAGCAGCCCATGGAATATAAAAAGATGCAATAATAAAAGAAAGAAAGTTATAGTATGTCCAGAAATACATACATACATATACCTGCTTTTCCCATCTGTGATAAATAAAGTTACATCTTATCGTATGCACATTGCCATTATTTCAATAAAGGGTACTTTGTTTGGTGGTTGTGCAAATACATTATCTGTTAAAGGTAACAACATTGAAATGTCTGAAAACGACCAGACCTATGTTATGTATTTAGTTGAGTTGTGAAGATACATTATCCACATTTTTTCCAACAATGTTCAAACCCAGTGAAAGCCGTAGTTTTACTCACGGTAACGGTCCGTTACAATTGGTCGCCTGTCAATGGCGTAATATGCTCTTAACCCCCTAACCTCCAGGCAAAAACAGTAGTCCAGTAGAGACCAAATGTATTGATATGATATTTAAATATTGATCTAACTTACTATGATGTGCCACTAGTGGCTCATGCCAGTGATTCCACACAGACTTACTTGGGCCGGTCATTTTTATTAACATTTTTTATGCCTCTGAGAGAGCAACGGCATCCACGATCGATAGTTTTTGTACTTAAGTACTTTCGTACTTAAAATGAGTAAAATTGTATTTGATTGTAGTGCTGCGTGCGACACATTATTCTCTCTCTCTCTCTCTCTCTCTCTCTCTCTCTCTCTCTCTCTCTCCCTCCCCTCCTCCCTTCTCCCTTCAAGCTGCCGTTGTGTTTTCCTCGGATCATTCCTGAAGGTCCTGAAGTCTCTCATTCTTCTGCTGTCTTCTGCTCTTGCCTTTATTTATGCAGATGCATCTCCTCTTTCCTCCTCTGTTTGGGACAGTGATGATAGTACACACACATAGTTTAGTATGGATAGTACACAGTACATACACTATATTACACAGAACAGTGATGATAGTACACATAGTTTAGTATGGATAGTACACAGTACAGTATATACACTATATTACACAGAACAGTGATGATAGTACACATAGTTTAGTATGGATAGTACACAGTACAGTATATACACTATATTACACAGAACAGTGATGATAGTACACATAGTTTAGTATGGATAGTACACAGTACAGTATATACACTATATTACACAGAACAGTGATGATAGTACACATAGTTTAGTATGGATAGTACACAGTACAGTATATACACTATATTACACAGAACAGTGATGATAGTACACATAGTATCATGTGGATAGTATATATAGTAGGTCTACAGTGATGATAGTACCCATAGTATAGTGTGAACAGTACATGTAGAAGGTCTACAGTGATGTACACATAGTATCATGTGGACATGTAGAAGGTCTACAGTGATGTACACACACAGTGACAGTACATGTAGAAGGTCTACAGTGATGTACACACACACAGTGACAGTACATGTAGAAGGTCTACAGTGATGTACACACACACAGTGACAGTACATGTAGAAGGTCTACAGTGATGTACACACACACAGTGACAGTACATGTAGAAGGTCTACAGTGATGTACACACACACAGTGACAGTACATGTAGAAGGTCTACAGTGATGTACACACACACAGTGACAGTACATGTAGAAGGTCTACAGTGATGTACACACACAGTGACAGTACATGTAGAAGGTCTACAGTGATGTACACACACACAGTGACAGTACATGTAGAAGGTCTACAGTGATGTACACACACACAGTGACAGTACATGTAGAAGGTCTACAGTGATGTACACACACAGTGACAGTACATGTAGAAGGTCTA
>OMKX01059390.1:0-12058 GCA_900302425.1 Brosme brosme
GGACACACACTCAAACAAACATTCACAAATGAAACCAGCTAGTTATACCGTTGCTAGCTAATACCCCAGCTACTTCTGCTCAGTGAGGCTATTATGCTATTAACAGGACACTGATCCAATTTAACCTGGTAAATCCTAACACCTGTTCCCCAGGGTTCACATGTGACCAACCCCAGGAGAACAACTAGATATGATGTCAAAACTCACACGTTGGAGTTACTGATGTCGTCTAAAGTTGTAGAGGCTGTCATATATCTGGAAAACAAATGAAAGTTTTGCATTTGCATACAATTATTTAAAGTTAATACATCCAAACTACGCCAATATGTAAGATACCAACCACGACAGGCTGTCCCTTTATTGGAAAATAATAATAACCCATGGAATGTTATTGATCAATCAAAATCAATATTCAACAATGCTGCGATATAAATGTGATTATCTGTGACTAGATCATGTGCTCACGGTGCTGAGGTCTGCACGTCCTGCCAGCCTTTGGCCAGGTTGTTTTTGATGTTGTTGAGCGGTGTCGTGCCCAGTTGTCTCCTGATGTCCATTGCATATTTTTCTTTTGCCAGAAGAACCTGGCGCAAGGTCTGGATCTCATCTTCCACCTATATACACTCAGCAGATATAAAACCATGCTATATATTACTCAGCAGATATGAAACCATGTTCTACATTACTCAGCAGATATAAAACCACGCTATATATTACTCAGCAGATATAAAACAATGTTCTACATAATAAATGATATGTCGCCTGTAATTCAAATGCATTGCTATGCATGAGTTTGGGCTCCAGCCATTGTCCATCGTATTGTCCCAGTGTAACTTACAAATATGCAAACCTTTATGGACACGCTACATTGTTCTCATCTCCACCATTTTGGACCCCAGATGAATGCCCACCCCAAACTATGCCTTGCAAACTATACAAACTATACCTTCCTCTGCACTCTGCATCTTGTATTGTAACTCTTTCCATGGCCATGCTCTCTCAAACAAGAGCTTGTTTATTATTGTCTGAAGCCTTTTTTAACAACAACCCTGCTAAACTAGAATTATATTTATAAACTATAATCAATACAATTACATAATGATTACCCTTGTTAGCTCAGCATTCAGCTCGTCGAAGTCTTCTTCTGTTAGATCGGAAGATACGGTTCCATTTCTTGTTGTCCCCGGAGAGGTGTGCATCGATGTGTTGCCCTCAAAACCTGCAAGCATATTGATCACATCAATTGTGAAAGATGGAATTGCCATCGGCGACCGATGTAGGCTCTAGTGGTAGAAATACATGCAAGTTATATAGGTTCAGTTTAGCCTGCAAAACATAAACAGTAGCAATGATGTTCTATCACTTTTAGCACTTTCAATCTACGAATAATTAAAATAATTCGTGTCGCTGTCCCTGGTACTGAATCCTTCATGATGGCTGAACAGCCAGAGTGCTACGTCACCTGTTGACACTAATGGAGCTAGCTTAACACGGTGGATAGTTTTAAAACACGTCTAGAAGGTATTCGTTTAACTATCGATATACTGATATATGTGCATTGTACCCAACGCTTAACTATCAACAACACATCTTACCTTGCCGGTTCATTCTTGATACTTTCACTTGACGTCTTTCTACGATGCAGAGGCTTACAAATGCCACGTGCTTCTCCTGTCCAATCACAGCGCGTCTGCGTAAAACATCACGCAACATGCAACAACAGCATCCATATAATACAAAATAAAGATGTAGCCTATAATAATATATAGATATAATAAAAAGCAACGTTATTATTATGACTCATTAAAAAGTATAGTCCTATAAAAACCCCAAATCAGATAAACGAGTCATTGTATAGTTTAGTTAGGAAATGCTATTTATCTTGTTTTTATAAAATTATTAGATTTTAGGGCTATTCTTTTTTTTACATTTTCTGTATAGTTCGCTATATAGAAGCTCACATCCTGGTGTAAACTTAGAACAGAAGATCAATTGCAGCCTTTATTTTTAACCAAGTATGAATTGTGAAATTGGATGTTTGTGATGAAAGTAATGATGATGATAAAAAATGATGGCGTTGGTGGTGATTGGGATCGTTTTTTTTCAGGAGTAAAGCTCCAATGCACAACCACAGACTGAACAGCACAACCATTGCTGGTTGTTCTTTAGGCTAAAAAGCAAACCTCTTTCAACTGAACGTAGCCTATATATGTTTATAAGATGAGGAGTTGCCGCCATCTGCTGATTAAAAGTAGCAATCACACCAGCGCTTTCAACCTTATTTCTTGCCAACAGACAGTGACCACAAAAAAGATATTCGACCGTTGTCTGTAACAACAACCATATACTCTTTTAACGATTGTAAACATTTTCTGTTTGGGTTTTCTGCATGCATGTATTTTCTGATATGACCAATTTTTAACTATTTGGCTATCATTGGATTCATATTTTATAGGATTCATACATAGAGGGTATTACAACTGAATTCCTATCAGAAATGTCACTTTCCTTTTAACTCATTGATTATGTGTATCTATATTAATTTGTTTGTTTGTTTTTAAAACTAAATAGTAACAAAAGGACACAAGCCAAAATGTTCAGGAACATTTACTCAACAACAGCAAATCAGATCAACGATCCATATGTTTTCTTTCAGACACACAGTTACCATGCTACAACATAAACGTCAAGAAATATACACTTTATATGAGCAAAGTGTATGTACAAGCAACCTGAACCATTAAACAATGCCTTGCAAAATGTAATGGTCACATTACAACACCATATCACTTGAAATCATGGCCAATGTTCATCCATAATGGGACAAATAATGAAATAAACAATACTCCAAAAATGCATCATATAACCATTTCACTATCTTTACACTATATATTATGTTTTATGGAACCATTTTTACTGATCATAGTTTTTTTTTGTCATTATCTGAACACACATTGCATTCAACTTAGAACAGTTACAGTAGCATTTTCACTATCTCAATGAAAAGCCATGACAGGTACATCAATGTTATATCAGAGTTAACAGGAAACCTCATAAAAGGGCCACAGAGGTCAACACCCATACTTTTAATAGCAGAGGGTAGGCAATAGGAGTTTACCCATCGTAAACTAGTAGAACACATTATTAACAGGTATGAAAGAGACAGTTTGGCATTTATGGAAAATTTGTGATGATGATATATATGCATATTCAATGATATCTTGTCTTTCTATTTAGAGCTGCCTGTAATGCTAGCTCACACATAACATGTACTGTGAGCATATGTGTTTACAAGTACTGTTATAAATCAGGAATGATAAACCATCACAGCATTGTAATCAAGTCAAAGACTGTTAATTCATTTTTAAAATACAAAAATAAGACAAGGATGACAGTAATTCTCCACCACTGACAACAAATCCTTACAAAAGCATGAATGTAAGGTAATATAATTTTTTTCTGATGGACGGTCTTTACCTTACTTCCAGACAAAACTTGAAATTTGGAATTGACGAAATACAGTAAACACAACTTGAATCAAATGAAAATGACCTGTGCAGTAAACCTGTGCAGACAATAATATTAATTATTCTTCTTAATCTACAGATCTTATTAGAACCGCTCAATGCAGTGCTGTTACGGCAATATAATTTCACACATCAACATACAGTTGGGTAAAGTTTAGCAACACAAAATAGATGCCAACTTATAAAAAGAAGAAGCATCTGTTTACAACTGGGCTAGCGAGATCTTACGTGGACTTCTTAAGAATGAGGTGCAAATCACTGATATGACAGGATTACTGAAAATGTGCCAACTGTTATTATAACCTTAAAAACACACTCCCAAATTTAAAATGTACCAATCTAATGGGGGACAGAATTATATGTCAAATCCTGCTGTGAAAACAGCACTTCCTACTGGAATTTGGAAGTGGGGACTGACACTTATAGACTAAAGTATAATTATCTGTCTTAACGTCTTTGTCTCACAATCAAAACAAAGTCAAGGGAGCCCAGTCAAGACAACAAACACAGAGCCTCAGGTAACAGGTTAGACGATGGCATGAGTTAAGGACCACAACGAATAAATAACATTAGGAATGGAAATTGAAATTGAACAATCTGCGAATAAAAGCCGATTCTATTCTTGGATGGTGACCGATGGCACCAACCACCAACGACAACAAGCTTTACACCTCCCTGAGCCAATTCTCTCTCTATTCGTCTTGCATTACAAAATCAACCTCACCTTAGGTGAATGACACTCATGAGAACATATTGCACTAAAATTTCCTTGTATTTCTTTTCTTTTTCAAAATAAATTCACAAATGAAAAACAGGAAATGGGAACAGTGGTTGTTAAACAGTGCATGCATTCACACCATATTGAAAAATGTAGGAAAGAGACAGGGGGAGGCTAGGTAAAAGGCGCAGAAATACAAAAGAATAAACATAAAAGGAAGCAATCATTTCTTTCTTTTTTCTTCTTTCTATGGGGTTGGGGGTGGGAGGGACGTTGCTAGTAGAGCAATCAGGGATGGTGTGAATGATGCGACTTCATTAGTTCCTTTGGTGGACCATGCTGGCTTGTCCCTTTCCTGGTGCAGAGCACCACTCTCCAAAGTTGAAACAGATTGGCCCCCTCTCTTTTATCTTGTTAATGTGGAACAGGGAAGCAGGCAGGACCGTGGGCCAAGAGGAAGATAGGTTAGTTAAAGCCGGTGTCAGTGTGGTAGGTGGAATAGTGACCGTCCGACGTCAGCTGGGTCGTCTCTGTCGCTGACGGCTGCAGCACGATAGGGTCACCACCAGCCTCTGTGTAAGAGACAGGAAGAAGATAAAACCCCCCATCAGTATTAACCAGTGTCTGCACAGTGTCAAACAGTGAACACACATCTATAGAGTGGAAATGGAAAGGATTTAACCTCTCTCGTCAGACTGCAACTGGGCCTCCAAGTCCTCTGGGGAAACGTAGAATTCCTGCTCCTGGCCCTCTGGGGGCCTGGGCTTGCACTTCCCACAGCAGCAGTTACAGCAGCAGCACAGACAGCAGCAGAAGTAGCAGCCGGTGGCCACACCACAGCAGACAAACAAGGCCTGTTGGAAGGACGGGATGGAGGTTTGGATTGAAGGGAAAATACATATTCCCCTGTATAAGATTGTGTTGTCATTATTATTATTAGTAGTAGCAGCAGTCAAAAGTTGTTGTTGTCTTCATAGTATCATAATTAATAGTCGTAGTACTATAAGTACTATAAGTACTATAAGTAATTATACTAGTACTACGACTCCTCCTACTGTACTACTACTGTATTAGTACAATAGCGGGAGTAGTACAGTAGGAGGCGAGGTCGTAGTACTAGTAGGATGAGTAGTCGTAGTACTAGTAGGAGTAGTCGTAGCAGAAGCCGAAGTAGTAGTATTAGTAGGAGTAGTCATTGCAGAAGTCCTAGTAGTAGTAGTAGTAGTAGTAGTAGTATAGTAGCAGTGGTAATAGTAGTAGTAATAGTAGGTGTATTAAATTGGCCTACCCAGGAGGAATTTGTCTTACCTTTGCCCACCAGCTTGACAGGACAAAGTATGTGTTAACATTCTCCTCCCCAAACTGTTCAGCCACATACAGTCCCAGAGAGCCATATTTGTCATATATATTACGCTTCGTCGGATCGTTGAGAATTGCATGAGCATTGTTAATCTCCTTAAATTTGTCTACAGCCTCCGGATTGTCGGGATTCTTATCAGGGTGAAACTTCAATGCCAGTTTTCTGTGGGAAAAAAAATGTATTTTTATTTCATTTTAATGTTTTTAGTAATGGTGTGATAACCTGGATAATTGTGAACCATGTAAGTTTGACGGAATGGCTTACCTGTAAGATCTCTTGATGTCATCAGATGTGGCTACTTTATCAACTCCTAACGTGAGGTAAAGGGATTCACCAGCGGTGGACAGAGAACGTTGCCTCTGCTGTTCTGCCATTGTGTCTTAAATCCACAATCTGGACACACAACAGGAAATAAGAACAGCTTTTAAAACGTGACTATAGCATTGCGTCACACCTAAAGCCCAACCGACCATGTAACGTGAGGCCTGTGATGTCATGTCTCAAAATATTTTTTAATTTGTAGAGGCCTACAGTCTATTATCATTATTAGTTGTTTTTTTTTACATAGAGTAGACCAGTTAACAGCAAAATAAATAAATTCTGATTAGCACTTTAATTATGCCTAAATGAAAAAGTCCAATGTCATGGATTGTAAATCAATGGTGGTGGTAATTTGCTAAAAGCTACCTGGCTAATGAAGGCTGAATTGGCCGTAAGGCTCTTTCGAATGAATGAAGGTAGAGTGATTGGGCGAAATCCATTTTCTATATAATTCTGATTAAACACAATAAATGCAGCTCCTCAATCTCGTTTTGTCCATACATGCTACTGTAAATGATCAAATTACATCATGGAGATTGTAAATAAACAGACAACATACCAGGAAAACTGTACAACCATATATAGGCTACTGCAAGCGCATCGTTGACATAAGGCCAACAGGCATGCTGATTGTATGGTGCTACATGCTATATTATATACCTAGAAATACAAATGATTCCTCAAAGATACCTTTTTGACAGAGCCGATTAGGATGTCCATACCGTCAATCTTTCTAGCTTTTAACCGTGTTAGAAAAAGGACATACTCCCTGCTAAATAAGCTGCTAAATGTGCCTTAGTAATGTGAAGCCCCATCTAAATAATCTATATGAAGGATTACAGTTTGAAAATGCGATGCTTGAAGCATAATCTCTGCACCAGCATCAGCAGCAGCACCACTGCTTTAGCGCACAGCATCCATGTTGATTTGCTTTATGGCCTGCTCTTCATATAAGGCAGGACAGGAATTGTCAGCAGTATTTTTCAAGGACAATGTGGGATGGGTGTCAATGAGCAAAAATACAATCTATGAGGAGGCGATCTTACCTTTCAGTCGCCTCTAACACGTAGAAGAATAGATATTCCTGCAGCCTATTATTTCAGCTATAGGCTAGTGTTTCACTAAGGTTGCCCAGCCCACTTTCTATGAGATTCCCAGCACACACACAACCATGGCCAGCTGCAGCAATACATAAGCCCCTCCCCCCATGACCCCACAGGCATAGCCTATGCGCAGAGCCATAGAAAGATGGAGTTGCGTCAATGGAGGGGCAAAAAGCACGACGGTCCCGTGTTTCATGACAGTTCCAGCGGGTCATTTGAACCAGTGGAAGCTGCGCATCCATTTGCTGATTTACCACGAAACTGCGACGTTTGGTTACTAGTAGCTAGTAACCACAATGCAAATATATCACACGTTTTGCAAACCGACCTGCTGGTCAGTAGTATTTAATATTTATATAAATATGGTTTAATGATATAACTAAAATAGAAGATTAGAGTGATGGTTGAGTGTCTGGCCAACGTTGTGCTGCTTCAGCTTCGTAGTAGTCAGAATCTTCGCTGAGTTTTCATAAAAATATCAGAAGGTAAGAATTGATTATAATTCCTTCCAGACTGAGCCATAGCCTCCCCAAGCGCTCTGAATCCAACAAGAACAGTTATGTGCAGCAAACATGATGTCCAATGTGTTGCCAATGAAAGCTACATGTGGGCAGTCTATTCAATGTATTAACTCCAGTGTTAAAGCAAACCACTGACTGTCTACAACAACAACATCTTAATCATCTCAAATTTCTAAAGTTTAGGCCCTAATTAAGGTGCATTAATCAATGAACATAGAGAACATGACTACATACAAAGATGTACCCTATTACTAAGTCTATGATACGCTGACCTGCTGTATACAGGGTGCCAGAAGACTAAGAGGTAACATGACTATAAGTATAGCCCACCTTATTTAGGGAAACATGACTAGAATAGGTACACACCTTATTAGGATAACATGGGCAGAATTAGTCTCTTACAAGACGAGGGGTGTTGTGGCCCACAGGCTAAGCATGCTTCACGTGTATGACCCATCCCCAGAATCAAAACTATTCAGACCAAAATGTAAAAATGCATACTAAGCTAGGATTGGAGTGATCAGATCCAGATTTAATACTTCATCCTTACCACAATTTACAAAAGCATATTCATAAAGATAAGCAATGTGATGAGATCCAGAATAAATACTTATAAATACTTATAGGCAAATGTAAATTTGCATAGTGAACAGATCCAGAATCAGTACTTAATCTTTATCAAAATATACATTTGAATATTCACTTAGCCTAGCAACGTAGTGGTGAGTTAGTATGGCTTTTGGTTTGCAAGTTACCGGGCTATGGGTGCTATTCTATTGATCTCTATTTACGTAAGCCTTTAGTAAGTTTTAACTTACGCAGTGAGTGACTTAGGCTACTGGGCTGCCGATAACTTCTATTGACTATTGAAGTAACTTACAACTAACTTATTTCACCTTTTATTATAGAACCAGACCGTTTCATAACATATAGGCTAGACACAATGTCACTCGAACCCTCTCCAGCTGATCTGACTAAAGAAGAAAATGTGCGGAAATAGGCATTTATTCAGCAAAGAAAAAGTGTCTCCCCTATTAATACAAAATGAACATAACAAATACAATGGTACCTTATAGATCCACATATACTGGCCTAACCATAACTACAATCAGAAATAAAGCATAATAAACAATAATGTATGATATGACCTCTCTGATTTGTATATGGGTTCCCATGTGAAGGTGGGTCCAGACATATGCAATAAATACCTATTCTATCCCTTTATATTGTAATACAACAGCAGAGTGGAAAGTTTAATCTGACTGCAATGCACACGAGGACATGGTATAACCCTACACAAGGTAATTGTGGTTGTTTTTTTTATGCATGAACATTCAATTACTCAGTTCTTATTCATTATATGTAAGCAAATAATCAATTAACTTATTGACCCAATGATTGAAGCATTAGTCAACTCAAACATCAGTATTGTTTGAGCATCGACCAATATCTTGAGCATAGACCTAATGCATTTGAATCAATGAATAGGCCTATGTTTATTGAACATTTTATAATGTAGAAACAGTGACTCGTTTACAGTATAATACAATAAAGAATATTGTATTATACAATAACCCTCACTCTCCAGCCAAAATATATTACAATGATTGCAGGATTATATACGAGATTCTAAGAATGAATCAGTGGAGCTGAGGACAGGCCTCTATAGGCCTACTTACAATTATATATATCATTAACCATCTCAAGGACCAGAAGAATCAGCCTATTAAATTAATGTCTCAAACGTGAAGCAAAGGTAGTCTTTTTGGCTTGCTTAATTTGGCTTATGATTGACCACACTTCAAGTGAGCATTCCTGGAGTTTCTGCTGTTATTCTTTTATTTTTCCCAAGAAGAACATATAGGGGAAAAGTAGCCTACAAATCAGTCAACACATCATAAACCCACATATTAAGATTATATATCATTGAAATTATACTATTCCAAGTCATATAGATATAATGTAATGGTGCCATTCAACTGATTTTGTTGGTATGTATGATATATATCCTATTTTATAGGAACAACCCAAATAACGTCTTTGATCGGTCACTGCGCCTTGGCAACCATGACGTCATTGACATCATTTTCTCAGCCAATCGGGGAGATACCGGCCGGGGTTCTGGTATCGCGAGAGTGGACTATTATTAGCTAGGGGGGCTAGCTTGACTAAAAGGTATAGATTGGTTATCGGTAATGCATATATCTAGTTAAATCATTTCACAACTACTTTTATGAACAACTTTTTGTTTTGTTGCGTGCGCCTGTCAGGGTAATCGTTGGACTGTTTTACACGGTAGGTTGGACAGAAACACACAGACAGCTAACTAGCTAAGGCGTTAGAGGAGTGGGGAAATGAGTTTGTTTTGGTGTCCCAATGCATTGAAGATGAATTGTCCTGCGACTTTAGATACGTAATGCCAACCAAGGATGCTTAGTCGTATTGAACAATTTCTCTAAGTGATTTTTTTTTATCGGCTCATTGCTTTCTATTCAGATATATTTTCTATAGGCCAGTATGTGTAGATACAAAGTGCGACCAAGCTGTGTCAGTCTTGCTATTATTATTCACAATGACATTTCCACTGTCCAGGTTATCAAGGATGAGTTATGCCGAAAAGCCAGAGGACATCACGAAAGAGGAGTGGATGGACAAGCTTAATAATGTGCATATTCAGAGAGCAGATATGAATCGACTTATCATGAATTACCTTGTAACAGGTATGGCGTCCAGCCTTCCCAACCATGGTTTTCACTTCACCATTGTATAACAATATTCTTATTTTGGGGAACAGAGCCAGAGAACTCCTTCAATTATTTTTTTCTCTTTGTATTTTTGTTTTTTCAAGAGGGATTTAAGGAGGCTGCAGAGAAGTTCCGCTTGGAGTCTGGAATCGAACCCAGTGTAGATCTGGACTCCCTGGACGAAAGGATAAAGATCAGGGAGATGATCCTGAAGGGGCAGATACAGGAAGCAATTGCTCTAATCAATAGCTTACATCCAGAGTTACTAGACACCAACCGTTACTTGTATTTCCATCTGCAGGTAAGTCTACCTGTCACGAGGTGCCAATTTAAATAGGATCATTATTGTACGTAGTTTCATGATTTATGAGTTATAACGTGATCAGGAGGAAGTGAGCCCCAGCTCTCCAGCCCTTAGAAAGTTGGGTGCTAATATGTGCTACTAATGTTCTCTTCCCCCTGTGGGTAATATCAGTGTTCCCATTGGCTGTTTAAAGAATAACACTGCCAAAGGCTTGATACACTCAACCTTCCCCAGTCTTACTTTGCATGCTGTTTTGCATCCTACAGCAACAGCACCTGATCGAGTTAATCCGTCTGAGGGAGACTGAGTCAGCGCTTGAGTTTGCCCAGACACAGCTGGCAGAGCAGGGGGAAGAGAGTCGAGAGTGTCTGACAGAGATGGAGAGAACGCTGGCTCTCCTGGCCTTTGACAACCCAGAGGATTCTCCGTTTGGAGACCTGCTTAACATGATGCAGCGCCAAAAGGTGGGATCAGATGAGGATTCATATTGTGGCTGCACATGATAGACCTCAATTTGGTCGTTTATAGGATTTTAATGGCAAGATATTTCTCAATGTGCAGGTGTGGAGTGAAGTGAATCAAGCTGTGCTGGACTATGAAAACAGGGAGTCGACACCCAAGCTGGCTAAGCTGCTTAAATTGCTGCTCTGGGCACAAAACGAGTTGGATCAGAAGAAAGTCAAGTACCCCAAGATGACTGACCTTAGCAAGGGCACCATTGAGGACCCTAAGTGAAAAAATACAACACAAACAACCACTCTTTCTATACCCCTAATTTATAAGCAGTCAGCGACTGTGTGTTGACCAGGTAACGCATAATGTATAAAGAGAAGGAATTCTTTCTGATCGTTGTATTTATAACAGGGAAGGTCCTTGTGCGAACTGTCAACAATATTTAATTCTATGTCCTTTCTGGATTCCTGAAGACATCATTTTGAATCATTCTTTATCACCACGTCAACGTATACACACAGGCTTACATAGTATTATACATATATTATAAAGCACCATTTATGATATAAATGTCTGAAATGGCATCCAATTTTTTTTATAAATACTTTGGCCCCACAAGGCTTCAGATTTGTTACAGTATGGAAGTTGAATTTGAAATGGAAATAATTGTTAATGTGTGGTTTGAACAATGCTTAATTATTCTGATGCTGAATTGAAGATTTGTAAGACTTGCCTTTTGACAGGCATTAGAGTGCTTTATACACACAATGTTCAGCTCCACCCTGTAATTATGGTTGGTTCTAATGTTGGGTCCTCGGTTTGTAAAACTAGTGCATTTGGCTGGCATTGTGAATTATTTCAGCTGCAATGTTTATTCCCAATAATTGTATTTACCATTTGTTATGCGCTGTAACTTAAACCCAAACACACACACACACACACACACACACACACACACACACACACACACACACACACACACACACACACACACACACACACACACA
>OMKX01059508.1:0-12899 GCA_900302425.1 Brosme brosme
TAACTCAATGTAAAGTTCAGCAGGAAACTGAAGTTGGTGAACATGGATTCCGCTGCTAATACGCAAGCATCTCTCAAACAATCGGTCAGAATTGGCCAAATCTCAATGAGTTGGGTGTGCCGTATCACCTCAATGAGTTGGGTGTGCTGTATCACCTCAATGAGTTTGGTGTGCTGTATCACATCAATGAGTTTGGTGTGCTGGAACACCTCAATGAGTTGGGTGTGCTGTATCACCTCAATGAGTTGGCTGGGCTGTATTACCTCAATGAGTTGGGTGTGTTGTAGTACCTCAATCAGTTTGGTGTGCTGTATTAACTCAATGAGTTGGGTGTGCTGTATTACCTCAATGAGTTGGATGTGCTGTAGTACCTCAATCAGTTTTGTGTGCTGGAATTCGGTGGCAGTCATCAGTACGGTGTTGTAACCGAGGGCGACTGGCAGTATGAGCACAGGGGCCTGGCCCACCACGGACCACAGCGGAACAGACGTGCTGCCGTGAATCGTGTTCTCAGTCACTGGGATCTGCAGAGAGAAGAGACATGCAGGGTCATATCTTCACATAGGACATACGTATGATGACGCAACCCTG
The DNA here is from genome assembly GCA_900302425.1 of Brosme brosme. Classification (NCBI taxonomy): domain Eukaryota; kingdom Metazoa; phylum Chordata; class Actinopteri; order Gadiformes; family Lotidae; genus Brosme; species Brosme brosme. Next base: position 592 of record OMKX01059508.1, read on the forward strand.
CTTCATACCTCAGTGCCCAGTGACATGGCTCCTGTCCCTTCGGTTTCCATGCGTGCAAAGCCGTTCACGTTGACAGTTAATCTGGTCGTGTTCCAGATGGCAGAATGACAAATCAGTTTAGGGTTTAGCATACACCCAAACTGCCATTTTATGTTAACATAACCATAAGATTGATGGTAACGTTCACTTCACTAGACAAACTGTGGTAGGTGTCACCTTACCTTAATCACCTAACCCTCATTTCAAAAGCTTTTTTTTTCTTTAGTAGAGTGCCTATAGTTTCGCTTGGGTGTTTGTGAGAAGTGTTGCTTAAGTTCTCGTCACAGAGGTTATGAAAAGTGTTTCCAAATGTTGATTAGGTAGTGACTGAAGCACTAAAACACACATTACAACGTATAAGTATCGGGCACTAACCACCAATGGACACTCACCTCTTATCCAATACGTCCGGCCCAATACCCTTTGAAACAACTTTGATCCTGTACACCACTGAACCATTCAGAATGGGCATTGGAGTGTACCAAGCCATCTGGCATATCTCACTCTCACAGGGCACTGAAAGAGCACACACATGTTCTTAGGCTTAGAACATCGGAACAGAGAGGCAGCGCATTATAAGTAGCTCATTTTGAGATCTTATACTTTCACAGCAACTATAATTGACTTTGTATTTGTCCATATTTGACCGCCATATCCATCTGTAACAATTGCAAGTACATTTATGCTGGATGCATGTTGTAAGTAGGTGGAAACATTTAAGTGAGTTGAACTTTGAATAAAGGGATGAATATGAAGTACCATATTCCTCAGGTATTTCTACTTTTACTTAGGTATAGGATATGAGATTTAGCTCAATCAGGGTCAGCTGCCAACACGGTCAGATTGTAAGTCACACACTGACCGTCCTCAAGGAGAGCAGCCGGGGTCAAAATGACTTCCAGTCTCTGAGGTTTGAAGTGTGTGGCGTGGACAGGCTCCTGGAAACTCACGACTACGTTTGGCCCCCATTCCAAATGGTAAGCCTCTAGGTTAGCCTGTCTAGTATGCCCCTGTTAAAAGGAATGCACAGGTGCCATACTGCCTCAAATCGACGTCTCAAAACCAAAAAACATGAATTAAATCTCATATTCATCCGAGAAATTCATTTTAGATAATTAAATGTTACCTCAGAAGCACAGTGTATATCTACACGTAGATAATATGGAAAGCCGTTGAACGTCTGCAAAATCAATAAGAATTCCAATAATCAAAATGCATGGTATTTTAATTTTGTCATGGTATTTCATTACGCCTACGTTTGGTTATTCCTTTTTTATTTTTATTTTTTTACACAAGCACATGTTGCTCAAGTACAAGCAAGAGGATGAAACCTCTGTACTGTTTAAGGAGGTGGAAAAGGTAATTCTGTCGGAGGCCTGTCCCTGTTGGGTTTATAGTGTTTGATGCATAACAGTCTTAACATTTCTGACTATAACGGTACTCACAATGGCTCCATCCTCAGTTGCCACTGGGTCAGTCAGAGCATCCATGTTCGCATTGAACGCCTGTACCTCCATGCCCCCTGACAGCGAGGCCAGAAGACTATGTGAGAGACACGTTGAGTGGTGATCATGGACATCTCTTGTCTCACAGAGTCTAACGTCCCATTCACATTTGTCATTGCTCGTTATTCCAACCCCTCTGCCCCAAAGGAGGCTGAGAAGGAAACAAACGACCTTCATCTTTGGCAAGAAACCACTGGAAAAGGAAACGTACATTTCTCTCATTGGTTTACATAATGAACAATAATGATTGGATAGCCAAACAGTTTAATAATATGGTGTGAACAACACAACACAACAACACAAACTGCTTCGAGGGTTAACTTAGCTAACTGGTTAGCTCTAATAACTTATGCTAACTTCTAATATACATTTTGTTTGTTTTGCTTTAACAGATATATATAATTTATTTAGCCTACTTAATTGACCAGAATAAGCTGCACTGTAGCTTATTCTTAAGTCCTTCTAGTTAGCAGCTACGAGTTGGCTTTTTGTTTTGTTAATACAAAAATACATAAACATATTATTTTACTTTAGCCAGTAAGGATTGATCATTTGAAGTCTTCAACGTTAGCTGAGCACTCTGGTTTTGTAATACAAGGTAAGACATTTAAAACAAGTAGCCTTAGCCTACACACTTACCGACCGACTTCTATTACCAGAAATTGGGGGGAAAGCGAGATATCTCGTGTACAGTAATGTACAAGTCAGTAGCTTCAAGAAGTGGATGAAGGGGGTTAAAAGACGGCCTAAATCTTGCAAGGTATGCTACAGATTTTCTGAAAATATCTTCACTGTCCCTGCCACATAACACACAAGAAAAATATAACAACAGGAGGGGGGAGTCCAATCCAAAGCCAAACGTCTCTTTAAGTAAACAATTTCATGGTGTATAAAGTCGATTTGTGTTTTGATTATGAGGTATCTTAAAAATGTATCTTTTCCTGTGTATATTGCTCCCTCTACTGTCCAAAAGGGTCATTGTCGTAAAATAAGTTGGAAAGCGCTGTTCTGCTGGTGCCATTGGGAAGTGAAGGGACATTAGTGGGCCTGTCATGCTATGAAATTCACTCAATTCTTAATATAGATATTTCACTGGAAGACACCTTAGGATGTGTCGGGCCCTTTATTCAAATAGTCTTGATTTTTGTATAGAATTCAAGCGGAACTTTTAATCCAAGGACGGCCAAAACATCTGCAGACATCCACCAGATGGCCTCGTTGTCCTTTCTATGGAAAATGGAAAAGGCAAAGTGGACATCGGTCCAGGAAAGCAAGATACAGAGACCAGACATATGTTGCAGGTTAATTGCAGTCATTAATAGTCTACTATTTATTGAACTCATTAATAGTCAGGACTATAGCAAACCACTAGTGCAGACATATTAAAAATAAAAATAAAATACAGCCTATGCTATGCTTATTCACAAAGACTTGACGTGTCACAAATCATTGTTTATACAACAAGTTCCCAGTCACCTTGGCCACTAAAGCACACGTGATCCTTCTGTCATCCCACAAGAGAAGCACATCAGGCCAAGCGTTCAGGACCTGAAAGGCTGCCCAGCAGTCCCTGTTTTCACATGAGAGAACAGCTTAAATAAAAAAACATGTGTTTAAAAGTGTTATCTATACCCATCCACCCATTTGTATTTGGCCTTCTCCACTCCTGCAGAATTTTTGCTGAACTGCAGAACTGAAGCATCACCCAAGATAGACTCAGTACTCCTTCATGATGGCACACAATATAATGCATGACAATGCTACAGTTGGGAAAAAACCCTTCTCGGCCAATTAATGCATGTATGGTCGGTCCTCAAGACGTGGCCAGGAGGTGGAGAATGAGGAAGAGAGGATGCAGGAGTTGACAGAGAAGGGAGAGAGGATGCAGGAGGTGGAGGCGGAGGAGGAGAGGAAGGAGGTGGAGGAGGAGGGAGAGAGGATGCAGGAGGTGGAGGAGGAGGGAGAGAAGATGCAGGAGATAGCAGAGAAGGGAGAGAGGATGCAGGTGGAGTAGGAGGGAGAGTTGGGTGAAGAATTAATAAATAAATAAATAAATACTGGGTGGTAGCCTACTGCTGGAGCTTGTGCATATTTCCCCCCACAATGCAGCGTTTGGATGAATGAAGGCAGCATACCCATCTTGATCCTGTTCTCACAGATTTACGAGACTTCGCACCGGTTGCTTTACCAATTAGCCGCAGTGACACTATCATACAAAAGGCATTGGGAAAGTTTGTAGCAAGTTAAGTGTAAGTTTCGTGTAGTATTTGCCACATTGTTTAAGCACATTTCTCATATTAATTGGATTAAACCATGGCCGTCCTTGTTTTGGAAAGTGTAAAAGAGGGCCTAATTGGGCTGTGCCCGTTTAATCCTAATATAGGCCCCCAGTTCGGCCCGAGGGTTCCCGTCATTGTACGGGCCTGTGTAAGCCTGTTGCTACAAAATGGTGTGGGATGAAAAGCAGACCTCAACAAAATTCCGCAGACATCGCTTTCGTGTGTCGGTGCATGTTTATAGGCGACAAAAGTCACATGAGCTAAAGAAGCCTAGTTATTGGCTGGTGTTACGTCAACAAGTGCAATTTGGGATCGGTTTAGTTTTCATTGAGTCTCAAATAAAACTAAGCAAACTGAGAATTGCAATACTTTTACTTTATTAAAGTCTGGTTACTTTGGATCTCTAGTTAGTTCGTCCTCTATAATAAGGCTACGCGTTTAAAGGCGTCTCGTTTAACATGCATCTGATCTACAATGGTGAGAGGCGCTGACTAGGAACACGTTTCGATTCGCGGCTGTCGAGGCTGAATGCGGTCGAGGAATGGCTGGCGCGGGCGGCTTTTTCTTTTCTCTTTTAAATTACAAGACAGAAAAGTATGTCATCGCCGAAAACAAGAAAATTGGAATACTCTTTAGGATCTACCAGGTGGCCGTGTTGGCATACGTGATCGGGTGAGTCGCTGCAGCCTATTTGTTGCATGGGGAATGGGAAAAGTTGACCTATCGTCCAACGTCTACTCAAACGACTATAGCACTATAGATATAGCCTACAAATGATTACCAATTATTTAGAGTAGGCCTACGACTAACACTGTAAGCCACGGATACGAAATAAAAAATACGATGCCTAATCAATATATGCTATCTGCAGATGTTTTAGATGTAGAGGATTATCCCACAGTCTGATTAAATGGAGAAATATGAGGTATCACGCCCCCTGCTATGTGATGTCACTTGATGTGTGCAGTAGACTTACATAGAAAATTATTTGAAGATTGTTATGAAGTTCATGGTCCAACATTACAACACTTAGTTTAAGTTGATCTACACGGGTTTAAGCCTACAGCAACGTTTGGTAGAAAAATGACTAACGTTATATCTAAGCTATATATATATAGTCCACAGATATGGATCTGATGTTCAAGCATTTCGTTTTCTGGCATTATACCACATATCGCTATACCTTTTGCTATGCCTTGATGTAAAATATGCAATTTACTGCAGAACACATGTCAAACATGTTAGGCTGCTAGGGAATAGGCCAATTTAAAATCAAACGTGGTCAATTATTATTACAGCTATGATATTTGACATATATTCATATTTGAAATCAGCATGAAAAAAAGGCATGACTTGCCTTAGTTTCATGCAGGGTATGCCAACAACACCCCTGAACCTAATTCATGAACTCTGCCACCATGGGTTACTGTCTGATCCTCAGATGGGTGTTTGTGATGAAGAAGGGCTACCAGGAGAAGGAAGAGGCCCTCCAGAGCTCAGTGATCACCAAGCTGAAGGGGGTTGCCCTCACCAACTGCTCCGACACGGGTCTTCACCTCTGGGGTGCCGAAGATTATGTCATACCACCAAACGTGAGAATATGCACAGCTCGTACAAGTTTGGTACATCCCCAGCACTTGCTATAGCAATGATAGTGTGGTGATCCACTTATTTGTGTCGGATAAAAAAACAAGCCGTCATTTAGGAACATGCATGTACATGCATAATTTTCTGGTTCCACCTGAATAGAGATATGACCAAGATGCATGCATAACTATGTGTGCGTTGAGCGAGATTATGTATACATGGATGCTTTGTTGTCCTAGGAAATTCTATTTAAATGAATAATGAGGAAATATTGACAATCCCACGCAAGAGGACAGAGCCTTGAGGGACATCACCACCACAGCCTTCTGTCCAAAGACATTACTCTCCCCACTCCTAGTGTTATCGGTTTAACCTTTTCTTCTTCTTGGTCTGACTAAACATTAGATGTAATCCTGTTTTACAGGGGGAACAAGTTTTCTTTGTTGTTACGAATTTCATCGAGACACCAAACCAGAGACTGGGCCTCTGTGCAGAGGTGAGAGCGCTCAGATGTGACCTGTACCAACAGGGACGACGTCCGCTTCTGGAACTCTGAAACAGTTCAGAATCTGAGCAAAACGCTTTGCATAACTCTGATGTGTCACACACTCACACATCAGAGTTATGCAAAGTGTTAAATGCAAAGTCAAGCATTGTTTACAAGTCGTGAACTATTAGCAACCGACATTCGCTTTTGTTCATACATTATTTTTTTCTAACAGAGCTTTAAGGTTCCAGATGGACGATGTGTAAGTGACGAAGACTGTACAGAGGGGGAAGCCGTGATTTCCGGCCACGGTGAGGAATATTATAATATAATTAATTATATTATAATATAATTAATTATAACACCCGTCTGCACATTTACTGTATATAGCTTCAACGCATTTAGGATTCCAATATGCATGTCTCATGTCTCAGTATCTCCCCGTTAGTTACATCCATTTGGCTCATGATCTTTACATTTGACAGGGATCAAGACTGGCGTGTGTGTGAACAGCACAGGGACCTGTGAGATCCAAGGCTGGTGCCCGGTCGGGAAAAGCCACAGACCCCCGTGAGTGTGTGTGTGTGTGTGGTGAAAGCCCCTCGCTAACCATCGTGTGACTATATTCCCTTTGCTATCAGATCCTTCATGTGATCCTGAGCAATCTCACAGGTTCTATTTATTGTACAATGAATATAACCTGTGAAATTGAAGCTTGTTTCACACTCACACACATATCACACACGTACACAAGCGCTTATTCCGCCTTCGTTCTTCTACAGAGAGCCCCTCTTGAGCGGGGCGGAGAACTTCACCATCTACATCAAGAACTTCATCAGGTTTCCCAAGTTTGAATTCTCCAAGTAAGTGGGCCTTAAGTGGCGCTGACTGCTCATCTCTGTTGCGCTCCTTCAGAGTAAGAGTGCAACAGTAGTGGGCTAACGTGTCCTCACGGCTGTTTTGAATAGCTTTGGGGGGTGCAGGGGCGAAGGTCTATTAATACCGCCGCTGGGACTGTGCAGCAGACAGGGAAGCGGTCATCCGAGACGTCCTTGACGACTGGGCCGCGGGCCCCGGACAGGTGTCCGATGGCAGCGGGCAGTAGGACTGTAGCTATCTGAGTGGCCGGCTAATTCTGCTACAGCACCAGTGCTGTCCGTCCAAGTCTGGCACGACTTCGGGGTCCACAGGTCAACACTGCAGCCTCATTTGATGACGTCAGCCCAATCGGTCAGACATGTGGCCAGGGATTTCTTGCGTTGACAGTTGTGGTACTAATACTACCACTGCAGACAACTTGGATCTTTTGGAACTCATAGTTTATCATTGATGAATTATTTAAGAAGGATGGCTCAATGGAGCTGACCACTCAATGCGCATTGTAGCGATTCCCACTAGAAACCTATGCTACATGTTGTTCCCTCTCTCTTTAAACCCACCCTTCTGCCTCTCTCTGACTCGAATAAAATCCCACGTAAATACCGGTATAGCTAAAAAAGAAAGATAAAGGAAATCCCTTTCATTTTCATTGTTTTAGTCTAGCCCAGTAATTCTGTTAATGTGTGGTAATGATTAACGTGTTGAATTGCTTCTTGTAGATGTAATGTTGCCATACATGTCCCCCCAGGTCCAACGTCCTGGAAACCAGCAACGACAGCTATTTGAAAAGTTGTAACTACGACAAAGGCGACAATCCGTACTGTCCCATCTTCCGTCTCGGTGACCTGGTCAGTTGGACTGGCAATGACTTCCAGGAGATGGCCATTAAAGTATGGATTATTCCTCACTTCTTAAAAGGCCGGGTGTTCTGATTAGTGTTTTTGGATGAATCGATATTCTTCATTCTCCATGTGCTCTGTTGGGCTTCTGAGGGCTACTGGGACATAATGTGTAACATTAAATACATCATAGTTTATTTAAGATCTTTGAATTTATTTAGGGTTAATTGCACTTTCCGTTTCATAAATAACAACAAAAGTCCCAAAGCACAAGGTTACGTCAGGGCAGACGGGAAATAATGGTTTCGAATTTTTGCGTCCAAAATAGACTAGACTATTTGAGGAACTAAAAAAATACAGCCATGCTACATTTGCGCTCCATGTGTTTCACTCTGGTTGTTGTTTGTGTCGAGCTCAATTTTTACGCAAACATTCGTTATACAAACAGTAGAACATCCCAGGGGGGATTTAATCTAGCCAGTCTAAATTGTGCAATACATGATAGTGTAAAACATGGCTAGGCCTACTTGTAAATTATTTGAATTTGTTAAATGCCCTGGTAGCACTACGGCCTTAAGATTATATGGGGATCTTTGAGGTAGTGAGAGAGTACAAGGGTTTATTGGAGGGTAACTTGAGTGTGATCGGGTCATGGCCATGTCATTCCCTTCTACAGTTAAAGTTAGTAACATTTCGGACCGCTATTATAGTTCCCTTCGTACTGTTCCTCTACTTCTGTTGCAAGGTTCCCATGAAGATATGTCAACAAACCAAACCAAACAGTGAATTTTTTCTATATTTTTTAGAATATGGCTTGAATTGTATTCAAAATGAATACGAAAATTGGTTTTAAATGTTGATGCATAATTGGCTTACAAATGATTCCAATTCGTTCTTGTCTTTTTTCTCTTAGGGTGGTTCAGTCGGTATTCTTATTGAGTGGAACTGTGATTTGGATCGGGACGCCTCACACTGTAACCCAGAGTACAGTTTCACTCGCTTGGACATAAACATGAACACCTCCATCACGTCAGGATACAACTTCAGGTACAGTATTAAAATGTCAAAAGACAAACTGCAGAGACTTTATATTATATCACTCTAACTTGTCTATTAATACTACACTTTGAACAACTTTAAATTTGATTTCAAGAGTGTAAATTATCAATATTATATATATTTTTAATAGAGATTCAGAGTCTAGTTTTTAGGGGAACTCCACGACAAAAGATCCTGGATTCAGACCCTATTGTCCAGAGTCTACCTGGTGGCATCTTTGAGAATAAAATGCCCTTACCAGTTCCTGCTCATTCATGACATCTATCTAAAAATAAAAGTGCCTTTTGATAGAAAAACAACATCAATATTTACTATCTTTTGAAGGCCATTCATCTTCTTTAATTTCATATGACATCTTTGCTGGTCTGCTCACCAGGTATGCCAAATATTACAAAGATGCAACAGGTGAAGATTTCCGGACTTTGTATAAGGTGTATGGAATTCGCTTTGATATTATGATCAATGGACGGGTATGTAATATATTTATAATAATATGAATGGTGTTATTGTTTTACAAACTTTGTCCTGTTGCTTATTTTATATATTTTAATTTCCAGGCTGGAAGATTTAACATAATACCAACAGTAATTGCCATTGGATCTGGTTTTGCCTTGTTGGGTGCTGTGAGTACATTATAGTCATTAAATGATCAAGCATGTTTTTAAAGATGCAAAATTTTGATTAACCTGAAGTTCATTTTATAACCACATGAGAGCAGTGTTGGGTCAAAAACTGTACTTAAGTGAAGCCAGTGTGTATACGACTGTTCTTGAAACTTTATCAAATGCTCTCTTAGGGGGCATTTGCATGTGACATGATTCTTCTCTACATGATGAACACAAGCTCCTTCTACCGAGAGAGGAAATTTGAAATCATAAACTTCAAGTAAGAACTGTAATTCATGATACAGCATTATATTTTGTTCACATCGTCGGACCGTAACGCCAATGTGGCTGTGTTTAAACGCCATCACTGTCACACCTCCACAGGAAAGAAAAGGCTAAACACAAGGATGGGAAGGTGAGCCATCGGGACCGGAAGCACAGGAAACAGGCCGACGCGCTAGGGGAACACAACAAGGCGGAGGAGAACGAGAACACCAAGGTGATGGAGGAGAACCGGTCTTCGACGGAGAAACAAGGACCCACCGTTCCACGTAACACTGGCCAGCGGTACGCTGCAGTCGTCTCTCCCTCCACTGGCGAACCAAGACACATCACCTTCGCTCCCAAATATTAACAAGTTTCATTGGCGAAGCAGACACCCAGATCAAGACACTGGTCTCCTAGGTCACGTCACAATGATTTCCAAAACACTGTCCCATCAGCCTGCTCACCAATGTTAGTCGAGTATTATAACTTGTTGGTGCTTGTTGGATATACCAGTGCTGTTACAACGGTCAAGCACTGAGATCCAGATTCATTCATTAACACATTATATAATTAGTGTATCAATTCAGTCTATGCACTAAAATATGTGTTATTTATGATCACACTGATTATTTAAAAACAAAAGCCACTGTGATAGTCTGTGTTCCGACACCCCCATTACCCCTTTGTATGTTGAAGATAGGCCTACGTTAGGCTGAAATTCAGTAACTAGTTACTGTACTGTTGGATAGGCTATTCTCCTTAATCGGTTGTGAACCACAGCTTTCGTGCCATTTGAAATTGTTAAGGGTCCAAAGAAATATTTGAAAAGCCACAAAGAGGCAAGGTAGAGCTATGTCAATGGTCTTATTTCTTGTCGTGTTGTCCATAGCTGTGCTGTGAAACATGCTGATATCTCACGCTCTTGCATTGCTAGCTGTGGTGATTAATGCAGAATGTTGTGGGGCTAAGGATGTCATGTTGTGAAGACATTACTGTTAAACATGATTAGTATGTTATAGCGGTTAGTGATGTATAATTTAACCTCATCTGAATAAAGAACAATGTTTTCCTGCATTTGTCCTTGTTATTTTGAAGTATTTTAACTGATTAAATAAAGAACAAACATTCAGGGTTATTAGGTATTTATTTTTTTACAAATCAGTTAGATTGTAGGCAAACACACTGGCCCTGCCAACACGTAATTAACACATTTAGAAATTCAAATAACCTTAATTTAGACATAATCTAAGCATTAAACAATCTAACAGGATAACAACTACTCTGGCCGTTATCCAAATAATGGATGGTTTTACAAACAGACAAAGAGGTTAATTAGTTAAGTCATTATCTCACTGCCTAGTTAATCGCAGGGGGAATGACAGGACAGTTATTGTGTTCACTAACTGATACTAGGTCCCATTATACGAAAAGTTCATGGGGGGGGGGGGAAATCTAGGTCTGTCATTATGTGTCTATTTACAAAACAGCAGGACAGACTCACGTGTTAATTAGAGCTAATTTAGTTTATGTCAGACATGGTTCAGTATACATGCACCATTCCGTAGAGAAAAGTCCAAAATAGGACATAAGTAAAAAGACCCCCGACAAGGCCGCCCGTGAAGAGCAAACGTCTGGATTTGAAGCACTTGCTCCAGCGACGCCCTGCCTTCAGGATGAGCAGCAAGGAGAGGAGAAACGAAGCGAGGAAGTAGAAGATGAACCCGTATAGTCCCGTCAGTCCGAGGATTCCAGCTGTTGCTCCGGACAGAGCAGATACAGAGGTCCTACAGTAGTCCAGCACGGCAGCGTTGCCCCTCACGGCGAGTTCACTAATGAACTGCGGTCCTTCGCGCTTGGCCACAATTGACGCCATCGCAGATCAGCAAAATTCTCTTCAGAAATGTATTGCTGTAAAGTAAGCAAACCACCAGGAGTCGATACGGGAATAATAGCCAAACTGGAAGACAGTGATGACAACGTCGTAAACCGGATGATCAGACAGATACCGAAAGAAAAATAAACCGATCCACATAGACAGAAGAAAACAAATTTCCTAAACTGCAATTGAAAAGGGAACAGGGCCTATGATGCTGCAACCATAACCGATGACCATCTGGAATAAACGTATATAAAAGAAGGAAATGGGCGACACCTATATGACAAATGTAATAATGGAAGTAATGTATAATATGATAATTTGCTTACTTGAGAGTGGTGAATTATACATGTATTAACCGTCTACTTAGGGCTAATGTCCTAATGTACGTTAGCTCGATGCGGCGAAACGTGCACAGCTTCTCACCTGGCACAAATACAACCGGAGGTCACGACGACGACTAAACTTCAGAGGACGCTTTCACAGGATCATCATCTGAGGACGTGTCTTAATGTACAGCTAGTGAGCGATTCCGTGAATTAAACCTTAGGGAATCAACCCGTCAACCCTAGCAGAAAAAAGACAGTGCTAAATACTGGTCAGCCATGGTCCTTCCTCGCAATGCATCGCGGGAATATAGTGACGTCACGTCGGTGGACGACGGTTTGCATTTAGTCTAGTAGGTGGAATAAGATGTGTTTCAGTTATTTCATAACTTAAATGATATGCTTTGTTACGTTAAAGTAATATATACGGCTATTTGTTGTTGTATTGGTACAAGATGAAATGACGAATGAATAATGCTTACATGTAATATGAGATCCGCTCTAGAGTATGAATGTTAGGCACTAATAAAAAGATGCACTGATTGGGTGGGTTTGGGGGG
>OMKX01059515.1:0-15695 GCA_900302425.1 Brosme brosme
TAAGGATCAGGGGGAAAGCAATGCATCATGGGAATTGCTATCAGAACACCTAGTTGCAACCACACCATAAGCTTCAAGTTAAATTCATCCCATGACTGTGTTGTCCCATGTCCCCCTTCAGACTGGTTCCAGCTGGTGGGGCTCATTCATGACATCGGGAAAACCATGGCTCTTTGGGGAGAGCCTCAGGTACGAGTTCTGCTGGCAACTGAAATATCGGCATCCGGACAACAATTGCCAGTATGTTTGGCTGGTCTCCATGGTGACCGGTCTCTATGGTGACTGGTCTGTAGACTGACTGGTCTCCATGGTGACCGGGTGTTGATGATGTATTTCAGTGGGCTGTGGTCGGAGACACCTTTCCTGTTGGCTGTCGGTTCCAGGACTCCATAGTGTTCAGGGAAAACACTTTCCAGGACAACCCAAACAGCTCTGACCCTGTATACAGGTAGGGTGTCTCACATCTTGGCTAACATTATTTATTGAAGAGTTACTGAGGTGCTAAAATACTTAAGAGGCCTACCTCACTATATACATAACTACATTTTCAAGCAACTTTCAAAATATGTCTTCTCTAGTACTGAATGTGGAGTCTACACGCCCAACTGTGGGCTGGACACAGTCAACATGTCTTGGGGTCACGATGGTAAGAGCCTGGGTTTAGTTCATCATTGTAACATACAAACACACAATGCCGCCTGAAACATCTAAGGTCACGCACAAACACGCCTAATCTCCGCCCCTATTGGGTTACTTTGTGTATTGTCTTGATGGTACATGTGTTGCTTCACCTTGTCGTTTAAATCCCATCAACCTGCACCTTTTAATTTTATTTGTGCTTTCTATCGATTATCATGTAGTATGTGAAGCTCGTTGCAACTTTAAATAAACCTTATTAGTCGTATTATTGTGCTTCTAAAGGACAGTCCCTGTGGAGCAGGTAGTTCTACATTAGACATATCTTCTTTCTTTTCTCTTACAGAGTATCTGTACAGGGTGATGAAGTATAATGAATGCTCTATCCCAGAGGAGGTAAGAGAATATGTGGTATCAAGAATCGCAATATCAGCGAGGAGTCATAAGTCCCTGATGATCGAGTATAGAGTATCAAACTATTGAAACGTGAAGAAAGCCGTGAAAAATTAAAGGGATTTGGAGTTCTTACTGTGCATCAGACACTGTTGTTTAGTAAAGAGCATTTGTCTGACTTTAAAGTGGTTCTGCGATGACATATCTCGGAGAGAATGTGATTACAAAACATAGGATTTTATGTTATCCTTCAGGGCCCAACAGACCCAAACAGTCTTTCTATTCTTTCTGTTTATAAAAATACTAAATTAAAAGTAAATTAATCTGTGTAGGCATTTTACAAGGGATACATAATACCAGTGGGGATAAATAACCATTGTCATTTCATTTTAAAGGGCTTGTATATGATCCGCTTCCACTCGTTCTACCCCTGGCATTCCCACGGCGACTACATGCATCTATGCAATGAGAAGGACCTCAGCATGCTGCCCTGGGTTCAGGAGTTCAAGTATGTATACTTCTCACACAAACAATCTCCCTGTTAGTTTTTTTTTTATCAATGGAGTGTTGTCTTGTTTACAGCAAATTTGACCTGTATACCAAGACCACTGAGCTGCCCGATGTCGAAGCCCTGAAACCATACTACCAGTCCCTTATCGACAAGTACTGCCCTGGAACCCTCAAGTGGTGACCGGGAAAACGGACAACACCGGGCTAGACCCTCGACCCTCCAGGATAAAAGCCTGAATAGATCTAATCTATTAACTCAAATAAATAATATATATACATACATACATACATATATACACACACACGATTAATATTGTCAGACATTAAGAGGCATTTAATGTACGGAGTAAGACTTATAAAAATAATTAATCAGTGATTTATAGTTTTTTGTATTTAACCTCTTTTTATATACAAGATTCACTGTGAAGAGAAAATGTATCACTGTGTGGTATAGCTTCCTTTGATCTTCTATAAACTCGGGTGACTCGTATCTATGAATGGCATTCCTATTTCACATATTGTCCCTTAAAATAAACAATGTTTTTCTTATTTTATTCTGAATTGTACATTTTAATTAGTAACAATACATATTTTTTGGGAAAGTGCAGTGTCGTTTTAAAGTCTATATTAAGTAAATGTGCCTCAGACATGAGCCACAGTAAGTAAAATATTACAGCAAAAGAAAACACATGGTTATACACCCATTACAGTAACTAAAACATTTGCCCTGAAAACATGTGTGACATCACCTAATTTACAAACTGCAATGATATATGATTGATTAAATGTGTGATAGCACTCATAAAATTGCATCTCTCTTGGTATCTGGGCAAAACAAACAGTATCTTCAAACCATTTGATTAGGTAGCAGCTCTCTGATTCTTTGTGGGCCCAACAATATACTTTGAATGGAAGAGGACAGGCGTAATGCTGCAAGGCTTTGCTGTTAAACCAGCTTACCCCCCTAAACAAAAACAAATAACAATTGAAGACATCTTTGGCTATTCTGGGAGTCCACTGTAAAGGCAAGCCATGACGAAGGGAAGCATCTACTTTATTTGCGCTTCCTCATGCCAGAATCATCCTTTTCCCTTGGGTCATCTTCACGCTCCTCCTCTTCTTCTTCCTCCTCTGCCAGCCCTTCATCTCCAGTGTCATTCCTATCTTCATCTTCACCTTCCTCTGGTTTTCCTTTGGCAACCTCTTCCTCCTCTTCTTCTTCTTCTTCTTCCTCCACCTCCTCCCCCTCACTCTTCCCGCCCTCATCTGGAGGTGTGGCTGACCCCGAGGTGGCGTCCTTGTCCTTCATTTCGGACTCAAACCCTGCTGGGCTCTCCTTCCGTGGGCCTGCGTGCGGGTCCGCGTGTCGCAGTACCTGCAGAAAACACAGGGCTGCGCTGCACGCCAACAGGCTCCATATAAGGACCGGCGCCGAGTGACCTTTCACCTGTGAGCGCAGCCACTGGACGGCTCGTGGGACCGTGGCGTTGGATACGCGGCGGGGAGCCGACTTGTCCTGCAGCCGTGAGTTGGGATTAGATTGTGAATGAATGAATGAATGAATGAATGTATGAAGGGTTACCCATCACTAGTTGAACATTTGCAGGGGGACAGTTTTACAGATATTTGGAGTACAAATAACAAATGTGTCAACTCCCAAATTCTAAATATGCACAAAGTGGGTTTGGATATATGCGCTGGGAAATGGTAGCCTGGTTCACATTCGGTATCTCTGTAGATCAGGCTGGCCTTAAGCCACTCCCAAAAATAGAAAAGATGATATGACCAATCAGCGCCAATGGGAGGGATTTGAGTCCATGGCGAACAAGGGGTGCCCCAGTCTGCAGAATTCAAAAACAATGGCAGCACCCATGGAAAGTACCAATCGACGGAGCGACCATTCTATATGAAATAGACCAAATAGTGTTTCACAAAGATGAACAGGAATTAGCACGGAAGGCTTTTTTCGCTGCTGAGACTTTGTTGTTGGGTCCAACCAGAATCAGCGACAGCGAAGAGAGCAAGAGTGTAACTAGGTTATTTAATTTGATTGTCTAGATTTTTTTGAAAAACATAAGGCCATATATGCAAATACATTTCTGCCAAGCAAATGCCTGATTGATATTCAATGCAAAAAGCAAACTTGAATATCTAGAGGATCTCACGAGGCTAGGGTAATGGGCAGTGTAATGTGTTCTTAGAGAGAGGGTCATTTTCCACTTGATAGTATCTTTACATCATGGAATATCGTCACATCATCCATCCATTGTCCATACCTTGAGCCCATGCTGGTGGAGCATGTTCTCCAGGAACGGGTCTCCGAGGTGAACAGTGGGATAGAACTCCTCCACGTAGACCCTCCTCCACCAGCGCTCCGGGTACGACCTGCAACACACACACAGGCTCCATCACAACCCTGCTCTAAAGCCCTGTATCACAACCCTGCACTAAAAGACGATCACAACCCTGCACGACAACCCAGCATCACGACCCACCATCACGACCCAGCACCAAAACCCTCAACTTCAATGCTGCCCTAAAACCCTGCATAACAACCCTGCACTAAAACCTTATATCACAGCCCGGCACTAAAACCCGGTGTCACAGCCCTGCACTAAAACCCTGTGTAACAGCCCTGTACTAAAACCCTGTATCAAAGCCCTGCACTAAAACCCTGTATCACAACCCTGCACTAAAACCCTGTATCACAGCCCTGCACTAAAACCCTGTATCACAGCCCTGCACTAAACCCCTGTATCACAGCCCTGCACTAAAACCCTGTATCACAGCCCTGCACTAAAACCCTGCACCACAACCGTGCAGCAGACGGTTATCAGAAAATTAAAATGTCATGAAAACACGTTTTAAAGACACAAAATAAAAACGTTATTGCTTCCACACAAAAAACTATTTCAATCACAGTGGAGTGAAACCAAGAAGGAGAAAGTGGAGACGGACCCGTCCTCCTTTGGCTCGGTGAACCAGTACTTGTAGCGGTGGGCCCGCAGGTAGGCTGGCGGCTGCGCGTGGAAGGGATACCGAGACACGTCTGGCTGGAGCAGCTCCACCACTGCAGAAGGAGCAGAACAAAGAGCAGCCTCAGAGGTCCGGGCGTCAGCTCTCTGTTGGAGAACGTCCAGCAGGGGATGACAGTCACATTCCTCCCCCCCCTACCTGTCTCTCTTACACCTATTCAGAATGTACCGCTATGTACACGCGGCTTGCGGTACCCCGACACACAGATCTGCACCCCCCCACCCATCCGCACCCAAAAAAGACAATGTTTTATTCCTGCTCACAAGCGATCGTCTGGATGTTAGGGGGGGCTAAGGCGATCGACTCCCTGCCAAAAGGTTCTAGGTTCCATCCCATAATAACCTCAGCATAACTTAAGGCCAATATACACCAGATACGATATGGCTCCGGAACGGAAGACCTGCGTCTTAGGCTGTCATAGGCTGATGACCAAGTGTCAAATCACGGTTCATGCTGCAAAGTAGGCAATACAACAGAACATAAAAGGCGAGAGCGCGTGTGAATTCAGTTAATCTAGCAAACATAAACGGTAAATATTATCACATTTACCAAAAGGGAGTAAAATGTAAACTCCCATGGCGGAACAGAACCGCCGCAACGTAGCGATGCGGCGTACATTGTTTTCCGTTCTGGAGCCGCAACGATCCCATGCCCCAGCCGTACCGCTTCCGTGTGGGAACTGGTGTACATAGGCCTTTAAGCATCCATAAGTAATACGTCTAAGCTTGCTCCAGCTTAATGACCTGTCATATGGTCTTGGACAACAAAAGTCTATCACCACGCTGAGTTGTAATGTGCTACTGATCTGATCCACAGTCCTAATGCATGTCCAAACACTGAGGGACTGCAGAGTGAGCGAGACGACATACATACCGTCGCTCTTGCCCTGCAGGAGTCGGTACATGAGGCTGGTGAACCAGGGGGCCTGTGTGTGGGGGCCCAGGGCAGCGAACCACATCTGCCAGTCCAACCTGGGCTGGTGGGGGGTCACCAGGGGGAGGGCGGTGCTCATGTTTCCCGGCTTGTACATGAAGTCAATCTCCTGAACAGGGAAGCAAATAAGAGAGACTGCATCGGTAAGTTTTTACCTCCTACAAGTTATAGTTGTGAAAAGATCGCTGTGGCAACAGTATCCAGCATACACCTCGAGATTTCGTAAGAGACCACTAGATGGTGCCATTATGTCTCAACACTAGCTCACTGTGGACATCAAAATATTTATAAATTTGGAGCGCACAAGGGATGGGATTAAAACAGGCCGACGAGAATAGAGGTTTACCAGTTGCATTACTAGTCATGTGACTTGTTTGACCATGCAGTTGTTTAAGACCTGTATATTTAATCCACACATCCACAGAATCAAAACTGCTTTTGGCTCAATTAGACAACATTCAGTTGAGAACAAAATGCCTCGCGTTCACATGAGCAGATCCGACAAGAACCCCCAGCAGCCGTCCTGGCTCCCTCCCTCACCGTCCAGGTGACCTGGTCATTGCTCCCCTCGATGACCACCTCGGGCCGGCCGCCCACCCCGGTCATCCTCCTGAACAGGCCGTAGGAGTTCACCAGCTGGAAGCGGTCCACCGCCTGGTAGGCCCGCCGCACCCCGGGCCACAGCTTGCCGCCCGAGTCGTACTCCACGTAGGTGAACGGAACCTGCGGTACAAGGTCAAAGTAAGTGGATCCCTATCCCTGCTTCTGATTAGGATAATTCAACTGATAACGAATTTCAGTATATGCTACACGTGAACCTCCTAAGATGGCGCAATTTGATTGGTTCGCTATCTCGGGATATTGGGCAATATCCCATGATTGAGATCTCAAACTCGGGATATTGCGTGACGGTCGTCTCGTCACGCTAATAAAAACAAATAAACCGCTAATAAAAACAAATAAATCCCGGAAAAATGTGTTATCTTGTTTATTTTTGGAGTGTTCACGTGTAGTATATGCTAAAACCTCAACCTTCGGTCTCGGGGGCTATTCCCCACTATTCACTTCGCCTTTGGCGAATAATTGTTAAATAGTGGCTGAAAGGTTCTGAAACAGACAAAACTACTTTTACAAGTAGTGTGTTCTTTTTGTAACAGTTTATAATGGGAGAGAGTACATTTTTTTGTAATACTAGTTTATAGTCTAGTAATGTTGTGATTTCCATGTTTTTCTTTTAAGAGATTTCAGTGTTGAGCTTCAATTTAGAGCAGGCGTTAAGGCAAGGCCTACCAGACTGATGGTAAACATGGCGGCCGCAGCAACACAAAACAATGTCCACTGGAGAGTAGACCAGAACCTCTTGAAGAAACCCTGCACGCAAGCACACCTGCACCACACACACAGGATCATATGAAATACCATTTTCTTCACAACACAATTAAACATACAAAGTGCAATGCTCTGTCCTCATTTATTAAAAACAAAAAATTAAAAACACACTTTGCATCTTTCATAAGTCCCTTTTACAAGCCTGTTGACGGGATAACGTCATGGTCAGCTATTCATTTTAAGTATAGGAGAGTACTGCTTTATACGCCTGTTGGGAAATGGAAGTCTGCAACATCAAGTCTGTTTCCAAAAAAAATTTGGTCCAGGTTTTGTGTTCTCCATTGGCCAAATAGGACCAATCACGTAAATGGGTCACACTTTTCAATGATTTATTTTTTGGTGGAAACAGAGTTGACCTTGATTTCACAACAGCCGTATGAAGCAGTACTCTCTTAAATTTGAAAATAGCGGGGCGTGACCGTTCCCCCTTAAACTAGATTTCTATGAGGAAATGTGAGCAGCACAGCGTCCAGGTCCTACCTGAACATAGCAGAGACCATTTCCCAGGAGAGAGAGAGAACACCCAGCCAGATACAGGGGATGGTGACCGTCTTCAGGAACTGGTTAAAGTGGTGGAACGTAAACGCTGCAGAGATACATTACAATCAATGAATACATGTAGCGCTTCTAAAGGCAGCACTCCGACTTCTAATACGTGTGTTCTCTTGGAATTAAAGGGTTAGGGTTAGTTTAGGATTCTCCAGAAATAAAAAGTATAAACTGGACAATGAACTCTAATGCTGAACAACGAATGAACCAAAGTAGACTTGGATAAGTATAGTCTTCAAACCCAAAATACATCCCCAAATATGCTATAGCCTCTACAGAAGAATGCAACTCAATTAACATATTACTAAAGGTTTGAACGTGTGCGTGTCAAAATAACGTGCAGACAAAACCCCAAGAACCGTACCTGTCCTGGAAGACACGCTTTTCTTGGCCCAGTCCAGCTGCAGGTCAAAGCAAACAATGGCTCCGAATATCAGGCATGACCAGACCGCCAACTCCACCAGGTAGCATAGCCAGGACCACAGCTTTGACTTAGGCTGGGAACCTGAATGGAGCAGAGACCCCAACCATTACAAACCAGTTGGTGACCCACTTGTCCCACAAATCACACTTTAGATGTTAATCTTACGTCTGAATGGTGATCACCAGTGCCAATTGGGGGTACAAGTCAAGGCGCCACGTTTTTTAAAATATAATACATATCGAATGTTGCTGATCAATACGGTTAAGACCAGAAATTAAGAGTATTCTTTAGGTTTCCACTGTAATCACTGAAGCCCCTACCACAGATATTATATGAAACACTGACACTGATTGTTTGAAGAGGGTACTGCAGTCCGATGATGTATAGACTGCAAAAATTATGATTTGCACAGTAAATGTGTTACATATAGCTCCTTTAATAATAATTCTAAATGATTATGGTGTGATATTAGTTGAAAGGAAACAGATGTTTCGTGTGGAGGAAGGGATACTAGCACCGTACTGATGGGGCTGTGGGGGTTCATGAAACTAAAAAGGTTGGGAAACACGGCTCTACACCCCAGAGCGGACAGGAGATTAGACCGAGATCATAATATAAGGCATGTGTGCCTGGTAATAACTACTACCGTTGGTTGTCTGTGGCTTGCGGAGCCAGAAGTTGACATGCTGGTCGTCCAGTAGAGAGAGACACAACGCCAGGGTCAGCAGGTTGAAGAAGTTATAGTTTCCGGACAGGATGATCAGGACTTGCAATAGCACCTACACACACACACACACACAAAGTACTTTGTTAGCTTTCACCCAAGTTCGCAAGCAAGGGACTTTAACTCGGATCCTATTTTCTTCCACAAGCGTCAACAGCGAAGCACTCAACCAAAAGGAACTGGCGGCCAGCTCCTATCGTTAAGCAGGCGTGTTCATATGTTCGCATTGTGTTTTTTTTAGCTTGGTTCACTAGAGCTTACAATACGTTTAAATCCATTCTATTTTATATATACACAGACACTAATATTGAAAACAGGAGCCGGTTGCACCAGCATTGCCTAAATTCAAAAGTAGTCTAGTAAAAGTTTTTACTAAATCTGGGTTTACACATTTCTGTATCAAAAATGGGTTGCAGCCCACAAACTGGCTACTAAAGCTTTATCCCTACCCCTAAGAATGGATAAACGGTGTAAATGGTGGCAGTTGGTGACAAAACAAATGATCTGCCAAATTAAGACAATAATTTAATTATGGGGGAGGGTAGCTTGGATCGCGGGTCGTCTGTGCGCACTGCGCAGATCAAGTGGCAGCAGAAGGTTTCTACACAGGATGTTGGGCCAGTATAACTGCGTAACTCATACAAAGCCATTCTGGAGCACACGAGTAAAACACATACAGTGAATTCTGAGCGGACCACGCGAATCGACGTCCTCTGCACCCGTCTTGCTAAGCAGTGACTCCCCCTGTTTACATTGTAACTTGTTGTTGATACGTAACCACTTGGTGGTCATCACGTAACGTTGAAGCGAAAACCAGCTACGAAGGTTCAACTTACACATCACCACGTTTTTACCAGTGAGCACATTACTCACGTATCGATGGTGCAACAGAAATAAGTAAACTGACAGTTTGATACCAACTAATGGTTACAAAGGATTTCGTAAGGACTTTTACGCACAGACCAAGTAATGAACTAATGCATAGCTGGGGCAAACCGATCCGGAAGCACATCTTTGAAAAACAATTGATTGTAAACATGTAGACACTGATTGTAAATCTCACAGGCACAAGAACGACGATGTGTGAGAAAACAGAAGAACAGCAAACCTGCAGGTAGAAGGCGCCGAGTCGAAGCCTGCGCAATGGGCTGAAGAAGAGGAAGGGTACGGCTATCTCGATGAAGAAGGTGCCCACCACACTGAGCTTCTGCCACCATACTGGCAACTGGTGGGCAAACCAGGCCAGGGAGGTGGGGATGCACTGGGTCTCGTAGTGGTACGTCATAGCTGCACACACACACACACACACACACACACACACAGTTCAATAACAACGAAAATGCTGACATATTTCCTTCTCATGATACTCAGGACCAAAGACAACATTGAATATCAAATAACCCCTCCTCGCATTGGAAACTCATTGGGAACTAATTCCCAATCCAGACTCTTTTGTATGTGGAGCACCGTACAATGATGATGGTGCTCTCTTGGAATGTGGAGTCTGTGGGAGGTTGTCTGATTGTGAGTGTTGATAAATAAGGTCTTGTACCTTATCGTAGTCTTGCTGACAAAACATTGTTCTATGGCTATTCTGCACTTGCATCTGTCTGAGTGGGAAAACTGTGGAAATTGGATTTCGTAATACTTTCATCACTTTGTCACTTTGGACAAAAGCGTCAAAGCTGAATGAATACAAATGGATACATCTCTAAAAATCCTCCTTCCCCATACAACCGTGGGCCATGAAGGTGGACACACACACACACACACACACACACACCTGTGAGGCCCCACCAGGTAGGGCAGCGGGAGGTGAGCTTGACCACGCCCGACGCAAACATGAGTCTGAATAGGAGCCACCGCAGCAACCAGAACGTGACGTGGTCGTGCTCCCTGACCGCCCTGGGGCCTCCTCGGAGCAGGTTCAGTGGAGCCACCAGGACGCACAGAAAGCCCGTCTCCAGCAGCAGGTTGTCCCTGTGGGAAGGAGAGCGGCTCATGATGGATGGGAACACAGCGTGGGAAGGGCTGCATTCCAATAGTCTCGTTGGTTAGTGGAAGGAAGCGTTATACTCACCACTGGAAGTAGAGGAACACCTGGCCAACCTGGAACAAGCACAAACTAAATAAAACATGGATTGGGAAGTATGATAGTAGGATAAGTACATAGACAAAGAATATTATGAGCACCAAGTTATTCTCAAATTACCTGGTAGAGGGACAAATAAACCAGCCAGAGAAAGAAAAACACGAGGCTGTCTCGGAGTGGCTCCAGAAGTGTGGCGGCGAGGCTGACGGCCGCCCCAACCAGACACAGCAGCTCCACGGAGGTGTGAGTGCTCAGGCCGAGTTTAGGCGACAACCAGAGCAACGTCGGCGACGACTGGAACTGCTCCCACAGGGACTTGTCGCCGCTGTACCGCAGCTGCTTTCGTGCAGGCAGCAACCCGTCATTACCGTAAAGACCTATTAAAAATAACAAACGAATAATAGACTGGTTGATTCAAGACAGCTTTATTTATTTTAAACGTTAAAATTAATCATGGTGTTCTTAATTGATTCGTGTTTATCATTGTCAAGTTTCATTCTTGGAGCTTTTCTTTTAAATGCTTTTATTTTCTTTAATCAAATGCAAGTACACGTCATCGTCGAGTGTGTAAAAGTTCAAGGAGATGCAGGGGGCTATTGTTGTTGGCTCTGACAACAGCGCCTTGCCGCCTACTGTAGAAAGTTCCAGACAGGCAAGTCTGGGCATCACCAATAACGGTAGACGCACATATAGGCGTCGCGCAGAATTCACATGCTAGCAAGCTAACACACCGGTTAGCTGAAACGTGCAAGATACAAGATGCTAGGCTTACCCGGAATTTGCATGTAAAGCGAGACAAAAGCAGACATATAAATCAACGCCATGCTCCAGAGGAACAGGCGGCGTGGCAATGCGATGTAACCCATTGTGAGTGTCCTCCTGCCTCGACACCTAGCTCTACAGCGCAGTGTCGCGGACTGCACCTCCAGTGGACAACACACACACAACCCTCGGGCTGGAAGTTGCAGGAGGAATTCATATACATGGAGCCACATGACCAGAAGACACGTAGAGACCGGCAGAGGGGGTTATCGTGCACCCCCCGGAGGCAAACTTCTAATGGGCATTTCTAGATCGTAAATTTGACGTAAATTACGAAAATCGATGTTAACAGCTCGAAAAAGTGGCCCACGTGCCATTTTAAGGGGTGTTTTTATGCAAATAAGCGCCGGCATTACGGGAAATTCCAGTTTTGGCGTTATCTCAACTAAACTTTATTATTTCACATCAAAAAGGGTTTCTACCACCCTAATAAGAGGGTCAATGAGGGTGTTGGTGGTTTTGTGTAACGAAGATTCCTTTCCGTTACATGTAAATATGCAAATTAGACCCGCCATTACTCAAAATGCGTATTTTGGCCAAATCTCGCCATATGTTAACAAAAACGGCCAAAAATTGCTTCTACCTCCCTTATTACTTATTACTCCCATTATTTTTCAGTAGACTCCCCACAAAATAAGTCATAAAAATCCCATTTGATAACGGTATTGTTTATTTTAGTGCAGTAGTAGAACTAGACGTCTTTGACCCAGACCAGAATCATAACCCAGTGTCCACGTGTGTGTTTATTAACGTGGGTTTGCAAAGTTACACATGGCTCATCTATCAAAATCATTGCTTTTATTTTTTCTTTACGTGGGGTCGAACTTCGTATTATTACTTCTTGCACTGAATTGAGAATGACTTCTGGAAAACCGAGGTAATAAGTTATAATTTACCACCTCGTCGATTACTTAAGTCATCCTATGTCACTGTTTGGAGGTCCAAACACGCTGTAATTCATCCCTAAGTAAGGAAGTTGCTCATTCAAATACACGTTCGATACAGTAAAATCAAGAGCCCATTGCTCGCCTAAATCCATGTGAGGTCTTGCCGGTGCCCTTGACCTAGGCGCTAGGCAGTATCCATGGAGTTGGTCCCCGGTCGCAGCACGGTGTGTCTGCCCACTGCGCATAGCGATCATAGTGATGGATTAAATGCAGAGTCCCACATTTCCTTCGGGATCAAATATTTTAACAAATTGCCTTGGTTTTCCAGTAGACATTCTCAATCAAAGAAAAAAATAATTTATTTGTATAGATGAGCCATGTGTTACTTTGCAAAATCACGTTGATTAAAATACAATCGAGGAATCAACTTTACTTGGGTGAAATCGAAGTGAAGTAACGTTACCTCCACCTTCGCCGAAAGCATGCGCGCTCCCGCGACCAGGGACCTTTTGGTTAACATCTATCTAACATAGTCTATAGGCAAACTGGAGTAAACAAAGAAAGATGAAATCTGGTATTCAAAGGAGTTTATTGTGCAAGACTTGAGAGGCAACCAAGCTGAATCATGGTGAAGTGATTCTGCATGCTGCTAAACACAAAGCAATGTATGTACATTCAAGTTTCAAACACAAATTGAATTGTAACTGCTTTAACATCAATCAAGTGTACAGGCATTCCAGACACAATATGAGTCAAAATATCAGGACCTAATTGCACATGCAGAATGAGCTGTCAGTTTACCAATATCATTTCATTTTACAAAAATACTATACTTTTTATTTTTTAATCACATAAAAGATGTATTGCGCCACCTAGACTAAATTATATTAGGCTATTGACTGTATATATATGTTTTCCAGCATCAGACAGAAATATTAACAATTGGCTAGTTCAGTAGTATAGAGATGTTGTCTGTCAGTAAAAAAAGATTTTGGACCGATTTAACACTCACTGTTTGAGTTTGTGTCTGATGCAATAACATGTAGACAAACAGCTCCATGTTCTGTTCAACACAAGTGAAACACAGTTAAAATCCACAAGTGGTCGGCATCTTCTAAACGTATATTCTCATAATGAATCTATTATACATGAATTATTATAATTGTGAAATATTATCTAAAGGCATTTAGAGTTTATTATATGGATGAGCCTGTGTCACTTGAACACACTCAAACAGTTCCCAGACTTGAACAAATGGAGGCATCTATGTGTTACTACTTAAGCAGGCTGTACCAAATGCATACACAAAAAAAAACTATTTGACAAAGAACACAACGTCGTTAATTGGCTGGTAAAATTGGCTGGTATATGATGTCAAATCAGTCACGTGATTGATGCTTTGCCCACGAGTGGGGACGTTGGGGAAAGTGGGATGTTTAGTACAAGTGTACTCCAGGTAAACAAGCATCTTCAGAGACCAGTCTTAGTTCAATTTCATACAGTTGGGAGTTACCAATATTCTAAAACAAGTTATTAAACTAGTAGTAGTAGTAGAGTTCAATTAGCAATGTGATCTAGTTCATGTTAATACTCTTAAACAGAGCAGGCAGGTAAAAATCGGAATTTAATCCTCAAAGACAGACCCATTTTGTCCCTTATAGTTCGGCCAGCGACGGTGGCTTGTGTAGGGGATGAAACCACTTAAAAAGGAAGCTGCCCCAGGGTGTCACCCATGGCGGACACAGAAAACACAAGCCATTAAAACAAAGGCTTTTCAACTCGATGTCACCTCGTGTGGATGGATGTAGGCCAGATATTTTACTACCCGTTGTCGATTCAAGTCCAAGACGTTCATCACAGGAGCACATACAAATGTTTTAGTAAAGAAAAGAAAAGAAAAGAAGCAGAGACAAAGGGTGTAAGAGAGGAAAATATCGGTTCCCTCCAAACGCCCTAGCCTTTGGAAGGTGAGATTGAGTGTTAAGGCAGCAACAAATCCCTTGTATTTGGACGGAAAAAGGTTGCCTGTCCTTTGGGAGGGTTCTGAGGGTTTTCAAGTAGTCCCGTCCGTCCCGCCGCAGGACGTCGGCCCGATGTTGATCAGAGTGGGTGTGGCCTCTTGGTCCGTGTCGCGGACAAAGACGACCGCGTCTCCGCTCACGTTGATGAGACACTGAGCCTGGGAGAACGGGGAAACGATATGGACCACAAGATGAGCTTCGTTGATCTCAAATGAGATGGTCAGAAGAGTGTGTGCCAGTGAGTGAGTGAGTGTGTGAGTGAGTACCTGGTTCTTGTTGGGATTTTCCATGAACACACACTCCTTCATGCTGTAGGAGACCACGGCGTTGCCCCCTAGGGCGGCTACATGCGCACGCACCATCGCAAACACCTCCGCTATGAACGTGTGGAGAAAACCACTCACACCACCCTCCTGCAGAACACACACACACTTAAGTACATGCTTGGGAATACAATAACATAACATCATGATCAGATGGGGCATCCCCCCCCCGTCCGTACCTCCCGTAGCGAGGTGGTCTCTCGGATGAAGAACATGTTGATGATGCCCAGGTACTTGATGAGGCGCGTGCCGGGCAGGAAGGACAGAGGCGTCATCTTCACCACTGTGACTGTGCTGCCGCCGCCACCGCCGCAGCCGCCGGATGAGCGTGTGGAGCGCAGCGAACGGGAGCGTCCCTCCGGCAGGGGACTGCAGCGCTCTGAGGACGAGACTGCACAGGAAACACAGGGGGGTCGGGAGGAGGGCCGAGAGACACAGGCAGAGAGGCAGAGAGAGAGAGAGAGAGAGAGGGAGGCAGAGAGAGGGAGTGAGAAATGGACAAATAAATTAAAATAAAAACGGCAAAGAGACGGAAGGAAAGACTGCAAGAGAGAAAAAAATAAATAAATGAAAGCCAGGTGGAAGTATGAAACATGTAGAATGGATATTGTAGTATAGTTAAAGTAAACAGTATGTACGAGTACTTTGCAGGGGTCCGCTGAGCGTGTGCAGTGACCATGTAAGCCACAACCACGTGCATGTAAACAACAACAACAACAACGTGCATGAGTCTCGTCGTGAAAACGATACCGGGCAACAGAGTGGAAGCAGTGTGGTAGCAACACACACACGCATAAAAAGCCCAAACTGCCATGCATTCCATGCGGCTGGAGAAGGACGGACAAACAGTCACACAGTGTCTGCAGACAGACAGACAGACCTGGGCACAGCTGCGCAGTGTGTTTACATGTGTGTGTGGCCTATCTGCAGTGAGGTGCATTTACAAATAGGTGGAG
>OMKX01059607.1:14082-24670 GCA_900302425.1 Brosme brosme
ACACACACACACAAACGCCCTCACACACACACACACACACACACGCACACACACACGCTCTCACACACACACACACACACACACACACACACACACACACACACACACACACACACACACACGGCCACTCGTGACCCTTGTACCTATCTTTACCTTGGACCCTGGGGGCCCTGGTCTGCCTGGATGTCCCTGTTTCAGAACAACAGATCAGTAAGCAGATGTTAACATATATAAGTGAGCATGAGATCAGTGATATGGTGGGTTCCCTTACAGTAGGTCCCCAGTGCCCAGGGTCCCCTGGCCTCCCATACTCTCCAGAAGCCCCGTCTTTTCCCTGGAAAACATAAAGTTAGGTCAGCATTTTCTGTGGGACACAATCACTGTGGCCACACATACCAATCATGTAATATAACACAAGTGTCATATGCTTATCAAACATTTTAACCGGCAATCCTTTCGTTCCTTGAATTCCTGGTTGTCCTCCCCAATGGTCAGATAACATGGATTCTCCCTGAGGAAAGAACAAAACACAAACCCAGCTGTTTAAAACACTGAGTACTCCTAGTTATTGTATTCATGGGAGAAGGTCTTGGAGTGTAAACACTCCACTATTGTTCTATTTCACACTAAGGGCGGGCTTCCTAACAGCACACATTAATCACATTAAGTTTGATATTTAGTAACTTCCACTTAGCTATCACCATGGGAACGGGTGAGGTTCCAGCTACGGAGTGACGAGGAGGAGTGAACTGATACCAACATTCCAAAACATTGTTGGTTGCTCCCACGGTAACCACAAGGGGTTTGTGTTGTTCACAGAGAAGCCAGCGAAGGAGCCTGCATTCACAGTCTAACGCTTTACTTTCTTATCTCAATGTCGTGCTAAAACTTCAAGATTCTCATCCTTACCTTGGGTCCGGGCGGTCCTGGTAAACCCTGAGAAATAAAGCAACAGGCTGAGACCTTTTCCATAAGGTCCATACAGTCAGAGGCCACCATGGTGGTCATAGTGTGTGTCCACACTGTTTTAAATGTGTCTTACCGGGGGGCCGTCAGTACCATCGCGGCCGGGGAAACCATCCCTTCCACCTTCGCCCTAAAACAACAGTTTAAATATATATATATATATATACATATAATAATAATAATATGAAAATGTTCAAATAAAATACAATAAAGAAACACATAAAATACATAAAATAAATGTGTTTTTAAATGGACGCTGCATTACATTTTATAATGTAAAGCGATTAACTTGAGAACGATAAATAAATAAAAACTTGTAAACCTTTAGTGCTTGCTAAGTAACAAATGAATTTTACTCTAATTGAAACCTGTGTGGCCATCTTGAAAACAAGCTAAGCCAAGCCCTACAACTAGAAAGTCTTAGACAGTGCTTGCTGAGTGTAAATACGGTATCATATATTATCTTACATCTGTTCCGTTGCACCCCGAGGCTCCTGGCTGTCCTATCGGTCCTTGCAAACCTGGGATCCCCTGATGGAAAAACAAGAACACACACATTTTATATTTAAATGTCACGATCACTTTTTGGAATACTAAGTATATAGACAAATGTGAGAAAATACACTGGTTCGTTATGTGGAAGCAAACACTTGGGCAATTGACAGATTTTCATGAAATAAAAGTCAAGGGGACTGAAATCTTACCGGTATACCCAGAATACCATTGAATCCTTCTTTTCCCTGTCCACCCTGGAAACACAATGAAAATCACAGTATTGTAGTCCCACAGCACTGTAGATTGTAGTACAGGCCTGTATGTGATACAGTTAAGAGACGGACACAGCATGACAACGACCAATTCAGAAAACAACAGAGTCATTGGAATATATGATGTATGTGAATGCACTGGCTCAGACCCGGCTGCCCTTTGGTCCCACAGGTCCCTCGCGGCCAGCGTTCCCCTGTGGAAGAAACACCACTGATCATCTCTTCATACTAACATAAAGACACAAGCCATTGGAATTAGAAATGCATACAATGACAGAGGCTATTCAATTGTATATATTCACATAACCAAAAAGAACACGTTTCCGCCAAACTAATTTCGATTTTGAAGAAAGGATGGTTCAATAACGTCTGGGTTTGCAGAAATGTAAATGCAGGATTGAAGTGATGGCATTTGCAGCTGCTGATTTGAACGCAGTGAAATATGGAATTTGTATAGGCATAAAACACAGAAATGCCTCTTAATTCTGACATAAACCCCTTTAGGCTACATTCTAGTCGAATGGGAGTGAAATTAACATTGGTGAACGTTTTCAGCATGGTTTGCAACTCCTGCAAAAATATCCCCAGTGACAAGGGTTGAATAAACAAAGATATCCTGTACTTAAAGTGGAAATGAACTCTAGCCATTCTAGCCTGTTGTCATGGGTAATGTATTTCTATCTTGCATTTTACTTCAGAAAAAAAACGAAATTTGCATTATTTTAATAAGTTAGATACGGCAGAATTTTCGGAACTATTTTGACGGACTCATTTAACCAGAATGCACTGCGCGAAACTGCTCAAAACCAAACCTGAAGGTAGCAGACGAGGAACCCAACTCCGCTGCTCCCTCCGTTTTCTTACTTCATCGGGATTATATACTGGCTCAAATAAACAGCCTTCAAATTCCTCAGTATTAGGCTCCTCAGCAACAAAATCTCGCAGTCGCTATCGGTATCGTATTGTTTATGTCTGTCTGTTTGTGAGGCTCACCTGCTTTGGCTAGTTAGTAGCTGTCAGTGTCAACCAAAGAGCGCCATCATCTGTACTGTCAATCATCTCGCCTTAAGACCCGCCCCCATTCAGAACTTGTAGTTGTTAATTTTTCTTCCGGTGATTTGATGACGCGTCAAATCACCGGAAGTGTAGCAGTGAATCGATTTACTTTTTAATATGGAGTTAGTAAATTCAACGGGAGCAAAATCACCTACAAATATATGATGAAATATAGTGTTGGACCACAATGTTGTTTTAGCCTTTAATTAAAAAAACAATCAGAATCAGATGCTGTTCCAACTATGGCTGTGAGTGTGGTTCTGTTAATTGGTTTATTGGCTGACAGCTGGAGTACAATCATACAAAGTACAAAGACAATCATGGCAGTAGAGAGCAGTTGACACATGCCTCTCAGTCTGCAAACTTTGTGTGTTTTTTTGTTTGGTGTTATTTTGGTACAGTGAATAAATCAGTTATCCCTTTAATGTATAATCTGTGTGGAGCTGAAATTCTTGGCTGCTGAGTAAAAGGCAGACATTCACCCCTGGACTCCAGGTCACGTCAAAGAAAGAAAATTTGATGAGAAAACAGGTTAAGGCAAGTTAATAATTAAGACGTTAAGATGTAGAATGACAAATCATTATAAATCGGAATGAGAAATCATCGTACATTAACGAGAGAGCTCAAATAAGTTAAGATGACTTGAGGTTGTGAATCTGTGTGGAGTCAACCAAATGGCTCTAAAAAACTACCTTTGGCCCCATAGGTCCAGAATGGCCCTCGACTCCTCTGTGGCCTTCTTGTCCTTCTAGTCCTTTATCTCCTGGGAAACCCTTCTCCCCCTATGGGGTGTGTAGAAGAAAGAGAGATAGAAGAATTAAACCAATTAGCAAGAACGACAATGGGGAAATACCCATTCGAGTTGTGGTTAAGTATGGGCCCACGTACCTTGCTGCCTTTACAGCGACATGGTGAACTTCCACTACAAACACACTATCAAACACATCAGGTAATTAATCATACATAGATCATACATAGGAGAGAATGTGTGGTTGATATAGCAAATGATGAAGTTAACATGCATTGTATCAATATTTTGAAAAAACATAAAATAAATATAGCATAATATTAATATGTAATAATTGCCTGTGTTATTTAGCACCTAATCTCGGATCCAGCAGTCCTACTATGTTAAAGTAAAACCTTTGAGTGGAGACTTCACAGAGTCAGGGCCGGAACCAGAAACCAAGCAGCGTAGTAACGCCTCGTTACCTGTTTCGCTGTGATGATATTCTACCCAAGAAATCAAATTTGCGCGAGTGGATGAAGCTTTCAGAAGGGGATTTTAATAAGCGTATTTCTACAGTGGCCAGTATACATGGTGTTGATTTGAAACCTCTACATACTTCTTTACAGTTTACTACTGTGGGCCAAGTTTGTGCATGCCAATTACGCGCTTACAGAACCCCACCTCCAGCAACCTGATTGGTTGAAACAAACATGCAACAAAAGATAGTGAAACACCCAGTTCATCACCCATATATTAGCTTGTCTGCAAGCAAATTTGGTGAGACTATTCAGTACCATACATAACCAACTAGTTCATTTGAGGTAATTTTCTGGGAGATTTGCCAGTACTTTAAATGATATGTACTGCAGTACCTTATATTTCCATCAGAAGGTAGTATGAGTGTATGGTATTATTTGTTTCAGGTAGAGAAGACAAATAACAGTTTTCAGGGGTAGGATCTTCATCTGCTAATTCAATACCTGTCAATGTACAAATACCTTTGTTCATTGCATGCCAATATTCCACTAGGTCTATAACAAATCAACCAATAATTATAATGATAAAAAATTCTAATAATCTAAAGGCTTTCAGTGTGATGTGTCCTTCATTGAACTTCAACTATCCCAGCACTCTACACGTCCATACTTTATAGTACTTCCTCCAGGAAGTACGCAACCAGTGCTTTTATAAATATTTTTCTTACTGCATGTCTTACAGCATTTCTTCCTCATAGACTAAACAGCTCCCCTGATAGAATAAGTAACTGTAACACAAAAACTAGCCACAAATGCATCAAGCTCTAGAATCTAGATAGAGTGTAGTAGGCCAGCCTTGCTAAGAATGTATGTATGAATGTTGATAGCACCGACTAATGCAGAGATTAAATACAAATGATTAAATACAAAAGCAGATCTATAAATGAATGATGATTTTCTCATTTTATTATAGGCTACATCAGTGTAATAGGCTTTTATATAAACACCAACAGGCTATAGCCATACAGTAGTTATAATATAATATATATGCATTATATTCTGTATATAATGATGTTTTTTGTTGATATACTGTGTCAATTAAATGATAACATCATAAGGTCTATATCCTATTGCATAGAAACATGACATGTTGCCTTTTACATTACATGACTGCCCTACAATAAACATGTTATGTTATGTTATGTTACATTACCATTAACAGTCAGAAAGTGAGTGAGACACATTTAGTATCAGTGGTATTGTATATGCTATTAGTGTATCGATCTATATCTATTCAAATGGTAATGTTAAACAATTTAACAATAGTAGCCTGAAATAAATACATAAAAATGCTTACATTTTTGGACTCCGTGCCCATCAGAGTCACAGCAAACAGGACCCCGGCCATCGTCCATGCGAGCCTCATGACTGAGCCCCGGTTACAGCTCCATCGGGAGGTCGCTACAGAGGAGCCCGCTGCACACACTCACCGAGAGGGTCACAGACAAGGTGTGCGTCGATGGTCTGGTGGCACTTCTCTGTGAAGGAGACTACACTTAATGGAAATAACAAACTAATACGCCGTGAGACCTGTGTGCCTATAACTTACTGAAATACATTCGAGGCAGATCATGCAAGTGACATCAGAAAAAAAAATTGCGAGGCCAATTGAGAGGTATTTAGGTCGTGAAGGTTCGCCCTCCTACTCTCTTCATTCACCCTTTACCGAGGTCGCAAACGGCGGGAGTTATGATTCAGCTACCAGCTGTGTGAAGAGTAGCTAACCTGTCTCAAAAGACTCCATGGAGACGGCCAGTACGCACTGGGTGAGTCAATTATGTTGAGAAAATAGCATTGTGTTGTTGACAAAGTTAGCATATGTTGCATTGTCTAATGACAATGAATGGAGAGGGTAGATTAAGTTTTTTTTACACCAATAGTCCCTGGGTAGGAAATAATTAATTATATTGAATGTATCCATGTGATCCACATTATCTCTGCTAAATATTTCAAATATATGCGTATT
Organism: Brosme brosme; assembly: GCA_900302425.1. Taxonomy (NCBI): domain Eukaryota; kingdom Metazoa; phylum Chordata; class Actinopteri; order Gadiformes; family Lotidae; genus Brosme; species Brosme brosme. The sequence continues at coordinate 20,104 of OMKX01059607.1, forward strand.
GTTTATGAAAGCTTAGACTGACTATTTTGTTTTTCAGACCATAGGGGGGCGGTATTGAGCAAGGATATCACCTGTGAAGAGGACCAATGAAATACATCTGCAAATGTGTTGCTCTCTGCACCCTTTGGTAAGTCTGTATTGAGGGTTTAGCAATTGGACGTAATATGCAGCAATATGTATTTGGCATATCCTATATTGTTTAGAGAGGGTTATTTAATTACGTCTGTGTCACCCACCTGTAACACCAAAATCTGATAATGTAGGCTTATAGCATTTTTTTACATTTAGGATGAGAATGTCCTCAAATCTACAAAGAAATCTGAAATCAAAACGATGAAACTTGGTCAATCATTTATTTAGATGAAAACTGTTGCTTCTTTTCCATTCTGGAGCCTGATTAATCAATGTCTTGCATGTTTACCTTGCTAGTAAAAACGTCAGGCACATCTGCATGGAATGCATTTACTGTATGTTAAATGTATATACAAACGTACCAATAAGGTTAACAAGGTGACATGTAACATGCAACACATGCATGGAAACATACAAATATATGACATGATGGAGGTACTTGAAGGATCAGCACTTAAAGGCTTTTTACCTTTTGATAACATTGTGGTATAAATAACAGAGGCTAAAAATGTAAGTATCATAGTGAAATCTAACCGTAGGAAATCATTAGTGAGCTTATTTTAAAACAACGGATGCTAATTTTCCTTGATTATTTCCATTATACAAAGTAATCATATCATCATATATGTATATATTGTAGGTTGACATGCATTACAGTGGCCTAATTAAATTCTTGATTTGTTATTGTATTTTACTATAATCTTGTTTTATTGTCATACTTATAGGGGGATTGTCTCCATTGTACAGTCGGCCAATGCAGTAAGTGGTTTGAATCCTTAAAATCAAAAAATTGTTAAATACATTTCAGAAGAAAACGGCATGAGTGTTCCACATGTTTTCCACAAAACAATGGTACTGCCTACACAGGCTGTTCGGAAAGAAAGATGTATTCATTTAAATTGGTAATCTTGAATATTTCCTTTTTTTTTTCTTTGGCGTTGCCTATGGTGATAAACGGTAAATGCAAATGTGTTTTTGGGACCTCAATTCCCAGAGATCCAAACAGTTACGCGTGTGGGATGTCAGTCATTCGGCAGTTGGTTTACAGGCAACACTAGCAGAGACTGGAAAAACTGTATGCTGCTTAACCCACAAGTGATTAAAGAGCTTGTGTTAGCTCTGCCTACCCTCTCTGGTAAGAGAGGGTTACTGCTGAGTAACTGAAAACGCGTCATTAACTGTGCGCCACTTGGGATTTTTCCCGGGAATGTCGCCACTGACACCCAGTTTGTAACGGTCATAATACTGCAAATGCAAGGGCTTTCATCACGGGGCCATAGGCTCAATCACCCTTGTACAACCTCATTTGGCGATATATTGTGACTTAACAGACATTTATTCAAATGAAAAGCTTAGATTCATTACTTTAAGCAATAAAGTAGTTTTTAGTTTTCATTAAAAAAAAACTTTAAATCCTATTTCAGAGCTCTCAGAGAATGATGTATGTGATGTAATGGAGTTGTGTTCAGACATGACAATATCTGACATAATCTGCAGCTGACCGTTCTGCTCCCAGTGTACCGTGTCTGCCTGTGGGAGTTTTGTTTTGCATTTGAGTTCCAACGTTCCAACTTGTTTATTCACAAATCGTATCCTGCATCTCATCAGACACAGACCTAAGGGTATCTGCATTCTGCATCAAGCACTATCTCTCGCTGTTTAGGAAGGAAACCAACATAGCATGCTTCTCCCTGTCCTTAGACTTAGACTTAGACTTGGCTTTATTGATCCTTTTGGGATGGCTCCCTCAAGGAAATTGAATGTCCAGTAGCTTACAGAAACACAACACAATATATTTTCAATATAAGATAAACAATAAACTCTTAGCTAACTATAGAAAGTAAACAATAACAGTAAACAATAAACTCTTAGCTAATATAGAAAGTAGAGATAAGAATAGAAGTAAGACAGGATTCAAGTAAAATAAAATAAATGTAGAGAACTGTATAGAGGATAAATATAGATAAATATATGGCTGTATATGGCATTGTGTTGTCATACAGTGGATAAATGACATTCGCAGAAATTAGCAGTTAAATAAAATAAATTAACAGTTAAATTAAACTGTGGTTTAGGTTATTGCACAAAAAAGAAGAAGAGTGTCCAGGTATGTATGTGGGTAGAATAGATTATTGTTATTGCACAGTGCACCACTCCATCCCTTCCCTTCTGTCCTCTTTACTCTATTTCCTCCTCCCCCCGAGTGAGGAGTTGTGGAGTGTGATGGCATCTGGGAGAAAGGAGTTTATAGTCTGTTGGTCCTTACCTTGGGTAGGAGCAGCCTTCCACTGAACAGGCTCCTCTGGTTGCTGATGACGGTGTGCAGGGGGTGGCTGGAGAGAGAGAGCAAGAGCGAGACATACACATTTGAGAATGGAGAGGAATGAAAATAATTGAGATTATGCCATAACAGGGAGTGCCAATAATCCCTCTTGAATGAAGCTGGGGGAGTGTGTGTGGACAATGGGTGGTGATGTTGAATGACCGGTTTATTGTTTAGGGTTGTTGAAAATGATACATGGCCCTTGTTGCCATCTAGGAGAACTCTTCCAGAGTGTGTATAGAGATGGCTGGTTTAACCTGTGCACACATGATTACTCAATGTCCAAAAGGTGTGCATGTGCAGCCTCAGAGTCCAATCAGATTCGGCCAGGTGAGGCTGCTCAAACCAGTCATCAACACACACTCCCACAGAAGCTTCTTGGATCACCAAGTCAAGAGCAGCCCAATCGTATTCACGTGAATAAAATCTCCGTTTTTTTTCTATCTGTCAAACATTGACAAAAAACATCTAAAACTAGACAGACCTATAGGCCTATGTTTAACAAAAAGATTTCGAGGGGAAGGAAATTGTGGCTATTGGTTTTTGCTGAGCACTAGCAACCACTGTCGTAAAGTTGAAAAGCATCGCTTTCAGACTCCTTTATTGGGTCGATAACACAGCAAGCGTGGCCAGGCATCAAATCCTGTTCACGCAACAAGACAGGCGTCGCCTGTTCAGCCAATGGATCCCAACAAACAGGTGTTCGTCACTTTTTTCACCATAATAATGCATTTATAATCTAAAGTTTTTTCCGAATGTCAAGATGATCAGGGAGAGATAATGTTTTGCATTGAGCCCCGAGATAAGCCGAGCGCCTCCTGATAACGGACATAAAGAGACGAGGGAAGCCGAGGCTTTTCTCCTCCAATAAGCCAAAGCACTTTAAGAAATATAACCACGTAAAAACCAAAACATGTATCAAAACGAAACGTTATATTAGTGAAATCATATGTAGCCTACATATTCAGTTCGTGACAACAGTTGCAAGTTCTGGCTCATTTGGTATATATTCCTCTAGTTAGAAAAGTGTCAAGTTCTAGTCCTCTCATCAAGGCTTTTCCGCACCTTCTCCTGGACTACAATGTGTGGAAAATCACCCTCACCAGTTAAAGGCTCCAGTTGTGTTCCTCTTTCTTCGTGAGCGTTATTGCGGAGACCTTGCGCGTTGTATTAATCTGGTCTGGGTAAATGAGCACTGACACACACACACACACACACACACACACACACACACACACACAGCCGGGCACAGCATGGGCGGACCCATTGGTGAAATGAGCAACAGCTGCTGTCAATAGGAGCTGTCAGATGAAAAGGAGTGATATGCAGGCCTGTATTTATTTTTTGCATATGCGACTGGTGCATTACAATAGGTCGCATATGAGAACATGAGCGAGTAAATGCTAAAAGACGGAGAGAGACGGGATAAAGTAGGTCAAATGTCCCCTACTCCAGACGTGACGTCACTCTGGGCTTTATAAAGGACACCAAAGAGCTGGAAAATGATGAATCTCAACTCAACCCCAAAAGGGAACCTTTTTAATGCTTTTCCATTAAAAGAGGACTTGCAAATATGCTTACGCATACTTTATTACTTATTAGGCAACCTTTTAACAATTAAGGTTTGGTATTTTGTCAGGCATTCGTTTAAAATGAGGATTAGTCCTACTCCAATATACTTACTCCTATATGTGTAGCCTACACTCAAAATGTGTGATTACTTTTGTGGTAACACTTTACAATAAGGTACGCAAAAACGTGGGTAGTTACTGAGGAACGAATGAGTAACAAATGATGAACGACCAGGGCCCTAACTGGGGCCCTAACTGGGGCCCTAAGTGACAGTTATTCAGTAACTACTGAGGAGTTACGGGTAAACAGACCAGGGGACTACTGTATTCGTTACTGAGTAACAAATGATGAACGACTGGGGCCCTACCTGGGGCCCTAACAACTCAGTATGATGCATGACTTTACATGAAGGTACACAAAAAGCTTCACTACTGGTAAACAAATGATTCAAAAAGCTTAACTACTGGTGAACGAATGGTTCAAAAAGCTTAACTACTGGTGAACGAATGGTTCAAAAAGCTTAACTACTGGTGAACGAAT
>OMKX01059624.1:2966-14696 GCA_900302425.1 Brosme brosme
GATAACTACAAGCATGGCCTCTTTGCCATTTCCGCCCAAGCCTAGACAGACCGAAAGTTTACCTGGGTAAATTGGAACCTGTAGGCGTGGCTTATTTGCCATTCCGCCCACTTGCAATATAAACTGAATTCTTACCTGTGTTCGAGGGATGCTTCATGAACCACCTCCAGAGTCCAAGCTCGTTTACCTTGTGTCTCTGAATAAACCACGTGTTGAACATTTACCACTCTCCGAGTCATACCGAGCCCGAAACAACCATACCACGAAGTTTAGAATTTAGTTTCATCACTTGCTGTTTTGTTTTGCTTATTTATTCACAGGATCTTATGATAAATCTCCAGTGGGTAAACAACGCACCTTCATTGGTTATTCCCACTGCAGAGAGTCTATAGGTCTGAGGCTTGGCAAGAGCTATCTCATCATGGGCACATTTGAAGATACAGAGAAAACTGGCGCTGAGTATGTTTCCTGTTTTTATATGTTTAGACATTAATGGAATTTGAATGTTTAACTGTGTTCAATCAATCAAATGTATTGAAAAAAGTGCAGCTACGAGAAGCAACCAAAAGAGGAACATTTATATTATTATTCTGTTGAGCTTTTTTCCTGCAGTAGCTAGTTCTGTCACAATAACTACTTTTGTTGGACCATATATTGTCCCGGAAATAATTGCGATAAACTATTATAATTTTAAGACAATTTTACGCCACTGATATAATATAATATATATAGCATAATAAGGCTAGTACACACCTTTCAAATAATTCCTCAAAATATGAAGGTTAAAACTTTCTGGTTGGAATGATGCATTTGTCGTGAAAAAAACCTATTAAAACACCTATTAGCCTCGAGTAACAAGTTATCTTCACCAGTGGTTGTCCGCTCTGTGTCTGAGAGGGTTAAGCTTCTTGGATACATCCTATTACGCTGTGGTGTTTGGCACATTTCATGTACAATATCGCTCATTATAATGCTCATACACAACGACGGTTCAAAAAAAGAATCACAAATAGGTTGGGGATAACACGCGCCCCACTCCTGCCTACAATTCTTAGCAGGAGTGCTAAGAATTGTAGGTAAATCCTGTCTCACTTCTTGTCCAAATCAAAAGCATATCAATAGCATATAAAAACAGACATGGCCACATCTGTGTATTAATTATTAATAAATAAAACAATTGAAGAATAATTTTATCGGCTTGAATGAGCCAGCTTGTAGCGTAGCAGCAACACTAGGTTGAGCTCCGACACCGTTGCCATTCAACGGAATGAATGGCAACTCCGATGCTGGGCTGCTTTGGAACTTAGTTTGTGCAGAAAGAGACAAATCTTTAATTATCTAAACGTAACTACAGAACCAAGCAATAAAAAACCTGGTAACATTTGGACCTTTTATGCAAATGCAACGGAGTCAGATGTACGGAGTCAGATGTTTCCACATCTGACTCCGTTAAGACATTAAATGTTTATTTTCTCAATCGATGCTAATTCACCCCAGTCAGTAGCTTTTACACAAAATAAATCTTGATGGACGTTATTTAGTCTACTTAGTTTATTACTTGTAATTAAATTTTGACGGACCCTCATACATTTGAGTGAATATTTAGATACATTAACAAAGCTGGAGCGGAGAGTGGCTCATTATTTTAAATGTACTCAATTAGAAGATTGCAGACTAATGGCACCATTGCAGCAGCAGTGTCCATTACCTAACATGGACTAGACTGAAATATTAAAGCAAAATATGCTTTCCACTTTCCTTTCTATCAGGTATCGGTATTTGCTAGGGGAGAAGACATGGATAGAGTACTGGCCAACAGAATCAGAGTGCCAGACTGAAGACTATGCAGATACCTGTCAAGGCCTTGAGGAGCTCATTTTTTCATTCGGATTTGACGGGTGCAGGGATTAGTGTGAACAAAGACCAGGCAACAGAATCTGTGGTTTGCTTTTGAATCTGAATGGGAAATGGACAAGATTATTTCTGTACTTGATTGAGTGTATTGATGGAGGTATTGTGTTTCGAAGCTTCGATTTTTTTTTGTGGTATAAAACAAATAGTATCTGGTTAAATCATAACAGCTAACATGTCGTTAAATTGCGTAAACTTAGTTGAGTTGGGGATGTTAATTTCAAAAGTTACATACCAAACCTATCTGGATCTGCTTTTGTTGGAAAATAATTCCTAGTCCGACTCAAATACAGTATTATTGGCTATTGCTATGAGGTTATTTTTGGTATCGTTAATTTCGGGATTATGAAATGGACTGATAAATGGACACAATAAATGAATATGGATGTTCACAGTGGATTCTCATGGAATCTATTTGACTAAAGTCAAATCATGATGAAGCCAATTAGATTCTATTATTCGACCTGTGTTACACAAGGCAATGTGGTAAAGTTGTTCAAAATAAAAAAAATCCCTTTTATAAGCTGCTTCTTCCTTTATTGATTTCCAATTTCACATAAATACACTTCAATTTAACATCTCCACTGATTGCTTCAGTTTTTCTTAATGTCTACGCAATATACATTCTAAATTAAACCTTTTCATACAATTCAAATTTATTCATATTTATGGTTTTATCTATATACTTTAAATTAAATCACTATCACCAAATGAGGTAACACAATGGGGATTGAGCCTTTGGCCAACACTTCAGAAAACCTTGGAGTGAGATTTGAGCGACACATTTCTTTGGGTCCCGTTCGGAGTCGCCACCAAGCACTGAAGAAATCACTACTTACACCCATTTCCCAGGGTTCATAACTTCTTATCCTTATCCAAACCATAAAAATTATAGGTGGTCAAATATCACTATTGACCACAAGATAGGGGACTTTTTGACCCAGACCAGACCTAAGTCTGCGGTTCCACAGAATCCCCTCATTTGCTTTTTAGTTGGCAGTTCTTGATCAACTTACTTTTTAATCACTGCACGACAACCCTGAAGAAATACTTCCGTCACGTGAATGATGAATGTTCAAAACATGCCCATAGGTTTAGAATGTGTATCCCCAGTATGAATTCATAAAATGTGGTATTTTTATGTTATTATAGGCCTATGATATAATATTTATCTGTTGAATGTGAATCAAATTAATTTATTAGTTTAAAATAACCCACACTTATTTTATGCAAGTGTATTTGTTCAAATTGGAATTTGACCAATATACATATTTTCGAATACATTTGTATTGGGTAGTAGGGGGGCCAGTAGCAATTGTTGCACTGGGGCCCTTAATGTCCTACTTAGGCCACTGTCAATTGCAAAATCTTATGACGATGATAAGCATTTGACGTTGCCCGCATTATTTAGCTTATTCAAAAATGACTGTTGGCTGATCGGAAAACAAGTACGGCTTGAACTCAGTGTTTCAGCGTGCAGTCGGTGCTACGGTGTGACTTTGGGCCAAGCTCAGTGCGCTGCTGTTTATGCGTAGGCTATGGTCGTGGGGAGATTTCAAAGAGCTCTGCAAGGTTCTAACCGAGGCTTGGGCTTGCATCGTATGATTATTTACGACGATATATTATTGAAAACGCGTAATAGCGAAATAGCGTGTAATTTGAGTGAGAAATAGGAGGTGTGGCGTGGCGTGAAAGCATGTGAAGAGGGTATTGAGTCTCACTCTCTCAATGCGTGAGAATTGGCAGCTCAGTGAATTTTACAAACTGGGTATCAGTGGCAACACTGTATCTCTGGGGAAAATAACAGCTTCTCTCCAAAGGCATCACCAAAGAAAAATAAACGGATCTCTTCGCGATAGCCCCTATAATATCAGTATACATACTAACATGTTAAAAATATTTTCTTGCCGGGTGATAAATTATCTGTTTTCGAGGGTTACCTGGCCAAGAGGGCAGCAGGGCATGGGGGAAATTACAACTCATAGCAAAAAAACAAGTACAAACAACATTTGGCAGTAAAAGTGCAGAAATAAATAAAATCAATTACATAGGCAACAGGCAATTGTGGTCTGTTCTTATTGTTTCAGGCCTTAGAGGTCAGAAAGGCAGACTAGATCAGCCAGTTTTAAGTCTTTGCAGCTGATTTCAGGATGATGGGGCTGCTTAAGAAAAGCTTTCTTGTTCATCTTAGTGTTGACACCAGGAACTGACAGTTGGAGCACATTTTGTGAGTGCAGACCGTAATGAGCTTTGTTAATTTATAGCTAAACAAGTAAGGAGGAAGCAAAGTATTGACTTGAAGATAAAACCCAGCTAGTTGGAGCGCCTGCGCACATACAGTGACAGCCACCCCACATTCTAATATAAAGTGCAATGGTGTGGTGTGTTTTTCGCCACAGACTGAACTGCAATGCTTAGCTCATTCAAGGAAAATAATCAATGTGAAATCTTTTTTGTCTTCTCCACAATTGAAATAGTAACTGCCATGCAATTTAACTACCATGGAGCAGACTGGACATTTGCCTGACATGTGTATTTTATGGAGGACGTGCCACGGAAAGAAATAATGACTGTGAAGCGGGTATATATTTAGCAAACGGAATGCCAACTGGATTTGGTTACAGCGAGCACCCGAGCTGCTTTACTGTCACTCATATACTATACAAACAAAGCAATCAAAAGAAAAACACACGGCACGGCTTCCGCACGGTCACCGCCCAGAGACGCTCTTAAGGCAAGCCCACACCGGACGAACTGCCCGACTCGCGTCGGTAAATGAAGTCGGGCTACTTAATCTGGCCGACTCGAACACCGACATGGGCGGTTCACACCTACGGAATTACAGCCGACGCCGTACGTTCCGCGCTTGAGCGAGATGTAATGTCTCCAAAACAACAGGCGGCGCTAATCTGTATTGTGGGCCAAAAAACACCTCCGTCTGCTTGCTCACCACACATGTCTCCCCAGAATTCACATAAACCAGCATCGCAAACCTGGCTAGACTACACGGCTGAACCTGTTTGTTAACCCCTGGGTGGGGACTGGAGAGAGCGCCCGACGTATTCCTTCACCCCGCACTGGGCGTGGAAAAACGCAGCCCCGTTTATCCATGCCGCTGGGCCACGGCCGCTGGAATTGGCCTTTGGCGGGCAGTGACGCGGGTGTCCATTTAACAAACGGAATGGCAACTGGAGTGGGTTACAGCGAGCACCGGAGCTGCTTTACGGTTACTCTTATACATGCAAACAAGGCAATCAAAACAAAAACACACGGGACGGCTAAAGGCAACGTATTCCCGACTCTGACGGTTGTGGTGCATTATGTCCTAAGCCTCTGTGTACTTGCACACCACAAATGTTTAATAATGTATCCTTTTAAAGACGAGTTCTAATAAAGAACGAGTTAAACAATTATGTGGAGTGTGTGTGGATGATGGCTGGTTTAGGACGCCTCATATATAATGGGGTAAAAAAAGGGTCTTGAAACTTTTTTGTAGGAAAGTTACTTGTCTGCAGAGGTACCTAGGGACATATTGAACAAGAATATGGTGGATTTTGTGTAAAAATTGTTTTTATATCTGCCGAAAGTAGGGATTACTTGATCTAATTCTTAAAAAATGTTGCCGTAAAATCACTTGAAAATCAGCCGAGGTACCGAGGGACATGTGGCACAAGAAAATGGTGTAGTTCGTAGAAAACAATTTGGTTCGTTTCTATAAATCTTTTATATCTGCCTATATAGTTATACATGCATATTGGGGATGAGTTTAGCATCTAATTATTATAAAGTTGTACAGTAAAACTTGAAAATCATCAGAGTTATTGATGAGTTATTTCGATATAACAAGGTGTAAAAAATAATGATTATGAACATGGCCTCTCTAGGCTTCCGTACGGGACAAAGTAAGAGATACTTTAAATTCTAAATAAGTACAAATCATAGCTACTCAAATAGAGTTATGGCTTGCAAGCCGAGAGCAAATTCCACTGGTACAATTGTTAATGACGAACTTGCAAAAGCGATACGAGCACGGCCTCAGAGATAGAGCCCGGCTTACTTTGAAGAAACATGGAATCCACATATATGGCCCAAAGCCACCCGAGAGACACCTACTCCCCAACAGTATCGGAGTTCGGAAGAGTGGAAAAGAGAAGAACCTTTAAAAGACGATAAGATAACCTGGAGAGGTTTACGAAAGAAGCGAACCATCCCCCATATCGAGACGCGACATGGAGGGAGCAGCACACAAACACATACACCAAGGCTCACTTAGTGAGCTACAAGTGCCCTTAAACCCATGCCAAAATGGTGAGCTTAAACAATTGACACCGGCGACTGGGAGATTAACGCTCATAAACACAGATGCATTGAGAGAAGGGACCTTGGATCCATCTAACGAACGAGAAAGTCATCCTAAAAGGGTTAGAATGGATGAACTCCATATGAGGTATTGACTGTAGAGCAGAGAAACCATTCCCTTTTCCTCAGTAGGAGAAGGAGTAGATAAGCCTTACTCTAAACAAATACACAAAGAGGGCTTTGCGCCCGTAGCAAGAAAGCAAGCTATAGGCAGGCCTCTCCCTCCTTAAAAACACACCGAATTGACATGATGTTGTTTATTAACAATGACCAAGTAAAAAATCGGTGTACATTCTAACAGGCACACCTGCAGGTGTTAGCATTTTTTGAGAGTACATTATCCAAGAATAAAAAATAGCTCTATGGGACAGAAAATCGTGATTGAGACAGACTTTTGAAAACCTAGCAGCATTATCCAAACAAACCCTACTAGGGTCAAAAACTACAAGCTCTAGATCGGGTTACTGGCAAAATATGTTTTTAGATGAACCTTTTTATTTACCCAGGCTCAATTTTTTTAAAGACAATTTATAGACGAACCAAAAGAACCGATACAATAAGGATTGATTTACTTCTATACCGATGGGAGTAAAAAAGAAAAAGACAAATACGCTACATGGGCGGTAATATGCATGAAACAAGATGGAGGGGTACAGAGAGAAATAAGACAATAATCTGGGTCCATAGAAGGAAGTGCTCAGAAGGCAAAAGTACAAGCTATTCTTGAAGCACTCGTGTTAGCTGAATACCTTAAAATTAAAACATTCCATGTGGTTACCGATAGCTACTATTGTTGGAGAGTAGCTACAGAAGACCCGGGTTGTTGGGTGGAGGTCACTAAGAAGGACACCGTGAAATTCCCCCTGAAAATTGATATAACTTCTGAATGGGCTTCATATAACCCATCTAACTTAAAGATGCTGGAAAAGTTTCCCTGGTTTAGACAGACTACAGGCATTTGTCTTAGGCCCGATACCAGGAGAGATTTAAATTAATGACTTGAATCCACCGGCGATGTGTGGTATGTGGACTTACCTGTCCCATGAGGCTACACTCGGAATCAGACATATTTTAATCATGGCGCAAAATAGAAACGTGTAGTGGGAAATGTTTATAAACATTTACGCAATAAAGGTTTCAATGAATTGAAACTTAAGGGGGAAGGAACCCTTCAATGTAGGGAATTTCAAGATTGCCCGCAGAATCCAACTAAACAATGTACCCAGGATAAGTTAAGTCCGGCTTGTACCAACGGGCTATTATGAAGGGTTTAGGTGAAGATTTAGTTGGGACAGATTGGTACAGCATGGGGACAGAAGACGTAATAAAGAATGCTCTACCGTGCTTAAGAAGACACGACACACCTTTTATATTAGACAGGAATGGCTAGCCACCTATTGGCGACATGTCTCTAATGATCCAATTTATACCCCGGACTGGGGTCCTGATGTACTACCGGGGGTTTTAGAAGGGGAAAGATCCTCAAACCATAAAGAGATTGATGGAGTGGAATATTGGTTTCCACCTAAGTCTGAATCAAGCAAAGGTCAAGCAAAAGGTTAGGGAATAACCTTAATAATAATAAATAATAATTAGGTATTGGGAAGCAAGGATAGTTACTGGGGAGGTAGATTCAACACTTGTTGATTTGATCCGACCTGATTATAAAGGGCTAATGGCTAGAAGATTTTATAGAAGAAATGGAAAGGAGAATATATTCTCGGCGGATGGTGTCGTATCACACATAGGTGTGGTGGGACCACCACAGGCCTGTCTGTTGAAATGTGCTTCTGACCCAAGAGGCAAAATATCGCCTATGACACCAGGTTACCACAGCTATTCACAACTTCACTATGCCTGGTCTAGGAATGTGTTTTGTATGGGAAAGACTAGTCCTATCAATCACCCATTTGGCCTAGGAGTAGCATTCTCTGACATGGTTTGTGGGAAAGCAGAAATCCACAGATTTCGTGAGCTTGAAAACAGGTAAGTTACAATCGGTGAAAAACAAAATAAAGGAGAAAGAGAAGAAATCTAATGAAGTAATAAACAGTGTTAAAAACATTGGGGAAACCATAGAATCAACCACATCCTCATAATTTTGGACTATGATATGGATTTGGAAACGTTTGCATTATATTATAGCTAGGGTAGTAGCAGTAGTTGTAATTGGGGCCTTAGAAAAGATTGAGATTTTACCGATCTGTAGAGGTGCTGTCTAACTAGCCTGCAAGAAATACAGGAATAGAAAAAAGACAGAGAGAAGCAGGAAGAAAATACGAGAGACAGGAGTAGTTGGAATGACAGGAGAGAATATGGGGAGAGAGTAGACTGAGGTGCCTGTTGTGGTGACTAGATGAAGATGAGTTACAACATTTTGTCTGGTCCTGATATCATTTCCCTGTGTCTCCCTGTCTTCGAAACACCATAAACAAACAACTTTAAATGTGTTCATTAGGTCCTTTTAGTCGTAAAGGGCTGGAGTCTGCCTTTCTGATGTTCATATAGCCTATTATGAGATTCCCTTGTTTGTGAAAAGATTCCTTTCTGCTTGTTCAACTACTAGCAATACTCAGGTTGCATACTGCTAACAGCTCTTGGTGACCAAAGATAGGAAAAGGATTAGGGGGAAAAGGAGAGAACAAATAAAAAATGTAATAAAGAATAAAAAAGGAAAAACATTCTATAATATAATTGAATGAATAACATAATATTATTCCATATACTCCTTGGATGGATACTATATAATTACATGAAAAATGTTCTGTCTCTGACAGTTTTATTTTTACTATGTTTATTATGGTTCTTATTTTGATTATTGTGATTTGTCATTTCTTTGTTTTTTGGCAAGAGTCCAGGATCAAGAGTCATGTCATTATGTATTGGATTTGTGATCTTATAGGAAATAGGAGAGAGGGGGTGAGTGACCTACGGCCTGTTGTAGGTCGGCCTGAGCCTTTTTCCATCTTATTTTCCTTTTGCTGGACCTCTTGATATTGGGATCTACTCAGGTGATTAGTATGTTGCTTTTTCATTGTGTTTGGATCTTTTTATTTTGTTTTTATTACACATGTATATTTTTTAAATGTGTTGTTTTTACTATTACTTTTTTATATGACCTATTTGACTATCTAATTTACAATATATTTTATATTCGTGTATTTGACAACGATAGTTGTTTTGTTACTTTTTCTTTTCTTTGATTGATTTTTTTTGAGGTTTTGTTGTGTTTTGTTCCGTGTGACAAAAGCCGATTGGGACATGCTCTGAAAGTGTTTAAGTGTTTACTAGGGGTGTCTATTGGTTCATGTGAAGATTTATCAGTGGGAGGTGACAAAATGTGTTACAGGGGTATAAGTGAAGGTCTCAGTGATGAGCAGAGTCAGTGAGTTTTTGCTGCTTACAACCGTTGTTTTATCTCTGAATATGACGACCTGTATTCCCCTGTACCCACAACTTTGGCAACCCTGTTTGGTCCTGCCATCCCTGTTATGGCGAGTTCTGGGTCCAGATTTTCTGAGGATAGGCCAGCGGTAGAGAAGCTGACCATTGTACACAGCTTTGAACTGGTGGGGGCCTTTTGTTGCACTCTGATCAGGTTTTTATTGGTGTTTTTTATTGTGTATCCTTAGTTTGAAGTTTTTTCTATTAAGAAACTATGTCTTGGTAGGTAGTTGACTGTTTACTATGAATGATGCCTTCAAGGGTGCTTTATATTACTTATGTGAATTAATTGGTGGTTCTTTGACACTGCCGGCAAAGAGGAAGGCTCTCCTTAGCTATCTGATGGGCCTTTCGACCTCCCAACCCTATTTTGTCTATACAGCAGGGTATTGGAAGATCCTGCCACAAATGTGAGGAGTCCCCTATGTAAGGTCATCATCCTGGAGGGGAGGTTGATCTACTGAGTCTGTGGGTCCTGCCTTGGTGCGGATGTTTCTCTGTGGTCTAACTTGTGTGGCATCTTGGAAGGACCGGCTGAGGTCGGTCTCAACGCCTCTCTCGCTTTCAGGGAGATGGAAATGTATGGGGACAGCTACCTGTGTGGATTCTCACACAGGATGTTTAATGTGTCTTTGCTGTGTGATCTCATACTGATTCCAGGGTTTAGACAAGTCTATCTGGCTATGTGGCACAGGCCTTCTGCTGGGTACAACTGGGCTGTGATGCGTGACCTCAGTGGTTTCAGCATGGTTGTTCTGCTGTCCACTGCTATGAGGACGCCTTGGTCTTACAATCAGGGCCTGAATCTATTTCTTCTGATTGGTGTTCCCTCAGATCAAGGAGGGGTGTTGTACGCTCTAGCATACCTGTAGTTGATCTGAATGAAAACCCTAACCCTGTTGACAGTGGAGCTGCACTTGTGGGTACTAGCAGTATGCCTATGAATGCTGAGGCTAAACATGTAGGTGAAAGAGCTGCCAAGAGGGGGGTGCAAAAGTAGATCACTACACATCTTGCGACACTAGGCCTGACACCTGGTACTACCGAAGATCAGGAGAATTCTTCCCTAGAGGAAGAAGTGAGTATTAGCCCCCAGTTACTTCCAATGGGAACACGTGCATCACCAGTAGAGCCAAAGAAGGAGGGAACAAGAGTTACAGTAGTAGCATAAAAAACTCTTAGATCACATAACAAGATGCATCTTCACGCCTGAAAACAGGTCTGCTGTCTCTGAAGTCTTTGGGTCTCTCAATGACTGTTTTTTATTCTCCTACACTACACTCCCCTCAACACACCCCCTTGGCCACATCCCTTGTTGTCTGAACCCTGCCCTTGCTGAAGAGGAACACTTTATCTGTATAATTTACCAGAAAGAAGTTAAGCAACCATTGGCACTGATAAAACATTTTTGGCTTGTTAAGACTTAGGGGGCAGGAGAGTGTACTACACCGAATGAAATTATGGATGGGCTTATTCCAGGCTTGTGACAGCCACAGATGCAAGATTTTAATCCTTTATTTTACCAGAGCATTTGATTTAATGATTGCTGTCGGCATGTAAAGACAATTTAAACAAATATGATAAAAGATGCTTTACCCTAGCTTGAAAGGGTAAGTAAACCAATGTTTTAGAATAAGAACTTCTGCCTATGAGTTTTTTTTTATCTCAGCAGTCATAAATGTTTTATTAAAAGCGTTCCATAGGAGTAAGTGTGAGGGTCATTGTCAAACATTGTTGGACCAACATCACACTCAGTTGAACCAGGGTGTGCAGCCAATAGAAAACTACCACTCTGGAAAAGCGATTTTAGTCAGAAGTAGACGCCTGTATTTAACAGAGAATTTCCCCAGTTTAACAACTTTATACATTTTAGTCATAAATAACATGGAAATGTTCACCCAAATGTTCAAACTTCTTGAGACCCAACCAGAACCCAAAAGCATTTAACTTGGATGGACTACCTCATGTTTTTCAGACGTTGGAGGGGACATGTCGTCAATCAAGTGGCCATTCATC
>OMKX01059638.1:0-11304 GCA_900302425.1 Brosme brosme
TGTCACTAGTAGAGGATGAATGGCTTATACATTCCTAACAATTTACAAAAACTATTTCTTAAAAGGTTTACGTGTATTTAGTGCATTAATCACTTCAAATTGCATATGTGAACAGCCCTAACTGACTCTTTCTGTGGTGTAATATTCTATTACATTTGAACCGGGACCCATTGAATAGGAAACAGGATGATAGGTTATGGCTCCTAACCACCCATTCTAGGGCCGCCGACTCAGTGTAGGGCCCCTGACTCAGTCTAGGGCTGCCGACTCGGTCTAGGGCCACTGACTCGGTCTAGGACCGCCGACTCAGTGTAGGGCCCACGACTCGGTCTAGGACCGCCGACTCAGTCTAGGGCCCCTGACTCGGTCAAGGGCCCCCGACTCGGTCTAGGACCGCCGACTCAGTCTAGCCTAGTCCATTTCTGCCGAGATATGGACCCATCACGAGCAAAGTGCTCCAGACCGAACACCATCAAGTTGTCAAACTGCAAAAAGTGGGCGGTGCAGGTCACTAATGGCCAAAGGGCTTGGTGATGAGAAGACATTTCTGATTCTTACAGGGAGCCTGCAAACCTTACATTTTAAAGTTTCTATAAACGGATTGTAGATCAGCAAAGAATCACCAGAATTATATTCTGTATATATTGGCCACCCCATTTTTTTATTTTAGACATTAGTCAAACTATAAAATGTTTTAGTGCTGGTCTGGCTTTTGTAATACAAATCCATCCCCTAATGGATGAGCAGTTTGTCATTACTGTAGCCAGTTGGAGGGGTGGGGTTCATCACAGGAGGGAAGGACATACTCCATGGGCCCTTCTTTAGTAAAGATAGGGCCCTTTATTAAGTAAAGAATGGGCCCTTTATTTAGTAAAGATAGGGCCCTTTATTTAGTAAAGAACGGGCTCTTTATTTAGTAAAGGATGGGCCCTTTATTTAGTAAAGAATGGGCCGTTTATTTAGTAAAGAATGGGCCATTTATTTAGTAAAGAATGGGCCCTTTATTTAGTAAAGGATGGGCCCTTATTTAGTAAAGAATGGGCTCTTTATTTAGTCAAGAATGGGCCCTTTATTTAGTCAAGAATGGGCCCTTTATTTAGTAAAGGATGGGCTCTTTATTTAGTAAAGGATGGGCTCTTTATTTAGTAAAGGATGGGCCCTTATTTAGTAAAGGATGGGCCCTTATTTAGTAAAGGATGGGCCCTTTATTTAGTAAAGAATGGGCCCTTTATTTAGTAAAGGATGGGCCCTTATTTAGTAAAGGATGGGCCCTTATTTAGTAAAGGATGGGCCCTTATTTAGTAAAGGATGGGCCCTTATTTAGTAAAGGATGGGCCCTTATTTAGTAAAGGATGGGCCCTTATTTAGTAAAGGATGGGCCCTTTATTTAGTAAAGGATGGGCCCTTATTTAGTAAAGGATGGGCCCTTATTTAGTAAAGGATGGGCCCTTATTTAGTAAAGGATGGGCCCTTATTTAGTAAAGGATGGGCCCTTATTTAGTAAAGGATGGGCACTTTATTTAGTAAAGGATGGGGCCTTTATTTAGTAAAGGATGGGCCCTTATTTAGTAAAGATGTTAAAGGGTTCAAATTAAGTGGGACACTGCTAGAAATGATTTCATTATAATTTCTTCCTTTTAATTTGTCCTTTCGTTTCAGCGCACCTCATTTGTGTTTCCTCTCCAGGCTTTTTCCACCTACTCAAGTCTAGACAGTCTTGACAAACGTCATTCAAAAGTCATGCTGTCATCAGAATAATGTAACTGTTAAGGTGGCGCTGAATAATGGGGCTCCTCCATGTAGGCCTAGTAGGCCATCTTAAACAATGGGATTCCTTTTGAAAGCCTTCGAGGCTAGCTCCAGTCACTCCCTCCTTAAGGATGTTGCTGCTGTGTGTTCTCGGCAGTGCGTTGAAGTACCTTCATTCTCTGGCTCAAGAGAGCCTCAGCAGTCCAGAGGCATCGGAGTCGCGCAGCGGGAGCCCAGACTCGCTGTCTGACCCACCAGGACCACGTCGAGCTGCAGGTATGCTACGCACCTTGCTGGGATGATTGTATTGATGTTTTTTCCTAACACTGGTAGAATCTGGCTGAAATAAAAGCAAGTGGCAGCCCTGAGCGCCTGGGGGTGCAGCCCTGAGCGCCTGGGGGTGCGGCCCTGAGCGCCTGGGGGTGCGGCCCTGAGCGCCTGGGGGTGCGGCCCTGAGCGCCTGGGGGTGCGGCCCTGAGCGCCTGGGGGTGCGGCCCTGAGCGCCTGGGGGTGCGGCCCTGAGGGCCTGGGGGTGCAGCCCTGAGCGCCTGGGGGTGCAGCGCTGAGCGCCTGGGGGTGCAGCCCTGACAGAAGAGACTCAGCTGAAGGTCCTCTAACAGGAGGTTCACGGTAGTTTGATGCACTCTGACCTTCCACCATTGTAAGTAAATGGGGGAAAATGTGATTTAATTCTCATAATTCAAGTGAATACATTTCTTCTTGGTATGGTAAGGATCTCAGTAGCAAGTTCATCTCCATATTACGGAGGCACCCTTTTACATCAAATCTACGGCGTCATAGCTGTCCCTTGTAAACCAATGAGATATATTATTAATTGTATATTAATATTTGCAACCCCTTTTGTCCTGCAGGGGCCATGAGGGGTAAAAAGAGGAAGCGTCGTGATAGTGACGACCTTGAGGAAGATGAAGATTTCATCCCCGGTGGTGGTGATGAAGAGCTGCTGGACGACATGGAGGAGGAGGAGGAGGAGGAGACAGAGGATCTGGACTCAGAACTGGAACCTGCAACTCAATATTCCAATAAAAGCAATGCAAGTACTTTAGCTCCTTGGGAGGATGTTTTGAATGTAAAGAGAAAGGGCTGACCCTGGAATAATATGTTGCTGCAGTACCTCTCTCTGATGCCTCAAACTGCTTGAGCTTGGCAAAGTTACTGGTCAGAGTATCACCAGCAGAAATGACCTTCACGGGCGCATACAACCAACACATATGTGCACACAAATAATTATTGCAACCACTTTTACTGCACTCGCGCACAGTATTGCTCTAATTACGAGAGCAATATTAAGCCTGTTAGGAAAAAAACTGTTCATTCAGCGCACACATAAAGTAAAGCAGCACACAACTGACGCACCTGTGCGCACAAATGCAGTCTTTGCTGACAGTCGATCGATGTCTTATCATTACACTTAATAACTTTGTTGCACTAGCTACAGCGAGGCAATGCAGTATTTATTTCCTGATCATCATTTTTAACGTTTTTATTTCCTGGTCTGTTGATATTCTAGTACAGCTTGTCTTCAAGGCTGGCTAAGGTTCACTGCGCCTGATGATCCTGTTTTCACGCATAGTAATATGTTTGGTTAACAACTGCATGCTGTCTGAGGTGAAACACTGGGCTTTATCTTTCTCCAAAGCAGGTTCTGAGACGACACTTTGTTAAGTGTGAGCTTGCTTGATGTTACCCAAGAAATTGTCCAAGCGTCTCAAGAGGTGTTTGGACTTGTCCGGCAACATGTAACCAATCCCATTCAGGGATACAATGGCCATCGATGGCTCCGCCTATCTGAGCAAGCAGGAAAAGCCTTGCGAGCACGAGAGCAAAGACAGCATTTGTGCGCACGGTGGCGTCAGTTTCTTGCTGCTTCACTTTATGTGCGCACTCAATGAATGGTTTTCTCCTCACATGCTATATTATTGCTCTCTGAGCAGGGAAATACTGCACAACTTGAACACACAATGATATTTGTTTTGCAGGGATGTGTTCATTGTACGCGCGTGTAGTCATTTTTGCTCACGATTTTTGCCAACGATATGCCGCCATAGCAGAGTTTGTATGTCAAAGAGCAAATTGCAGGTTTGCACCCCCATCTCCTTATTTAATAATTGACTTGCCATTCACTGTAGCTCTAGCTTGTGTCTTGCCACAAGTTGCCTCACATTGAAGTTTGTTATTTGGTGTGCTTCTGCATATCAATCTAAAAGAATGATTGATTTGCTGCATATATTCCCCACACAAATTGAAAAGCATAATTGCTTTTTATGTCATTGAATCAATGTGAAATGTTCTCATGAGATGGTGCTGGGCCAGCACTTGGATATGAATGCTTCCACATGTTTATTACGTTTGTGTCAACAGATGCTCCAAAGAAGAGTTTTCGGCATAGCCGCTAACGGGATCTCCAATGCCATGATGCAGCCTGCGTTGGACGCGTTCACGGCCAACAGGAAGTTGTATGTAACCTCCTCTCTTTGTGTTGTGTGTGTGAAATTGTAACATGAGAATAGGGCTTCTAACTAATAAGACAAATGAGTTGGACGCAAGTGGAACGCTGCTGATTACGTTTCTCGTCTTGTAGCCGAGAAGAGCACTACAGTCACTGGGTGTTCCCAGAGTGGGTCCCGTCGCTCGACCACTGGAACCTTGTTCCCAAGAGGTATTCATCCCTCATTAAACACCAAACACAGAGCCACACAACAGAGGCACTATCACAAATAACTAATAACCTGTGTTTCCCTAGAGATAGTCTCTGAGGTTGGACGTAGTATTCCGTTCCTCTTCACACGCTAAAGAGCTGATTGTGTTCTGTATCAGCTCATTTTGATCAAGTGAACCACAATCTCTTGATTCTTACAAACCGGTCTCTTTTCTTATGTTTTCTTTTAGTGAGTTGGAGAAGTATTTACCCCAGGAGTTGCAGTCTGCTGCTTTCAAAGTTTCTAGAGAGGGCCTCGGCAACAAGGAGACTCTGCAAAGACTCAACAGGTGGAAATATAATCTCGGACTACTTGGAACACCGAGGCAATTTAAAACTAGAGTACACATTAAATGCTTCATACCACTGTTCCAAAAAATCCCAGCATGATCTTCGCTTCCATGAAGGATTAAGACCCTTGATGTCATTGTTCCGAGATTTACTTTCTCCATTGAACCAATTCGGGAAAATTCCTTCAATGGTCAACTTTGTGGAAACGGAGGTGATGAACCGGCACCCTCTTATATGAGGAACTAGCCAGCGTGGCGCAACATGATCACACATCTGGGCATAAAAAGTTTTATAAAGTGTTCCATCCATCTACCTTATCAGCCTTAAAAAATGAAGTAAAAAGACCATCAATCTATGGGTTAAACATTTATACAATGTTTATGGACATTGCACCCTGAAGGACCCCAGCAGCTACATGCAATGCACACACCAATGAACAGCAGTCCAGCTGGGAGGAGTGGGACCATAAGAGGCAGCTGTGTGTTGTTAACCATTGACATGATGGCAGGTTCCAGGTCAGCGCGCCCCACCCAGAGCGTCTGGACATGACGGTGTTTGTGGGGGGTCCCGCGTGGGCACTGGAGTGGTGTCCGTTACCGGACGGCGCCACAACCCACCAGTACCTGGCCCTGGCCTGCCACCAGGGCATGGACCAGCAGCACGTGTTCAACCAGATGTACCCGGGGCACGGCCTGGTCCAGCTGTGGGACATGGGGGGACTGGATTACAGCAGCAGGTAAAAGCCTGCAGCAGTTTGTTGTATTAGCAGCATCTCCATACGACAAATGGATCCTTTTTAACCTGAGGTTTCTATGTTTATATTAAGTGTATTTCTGACCATAGCAATTGGTTGGTGGTTCTAGGCATTGGGAGTAAGCTTTTCACTGGAGGTCACTCTCTCACACTCTGACCCTAAACCTCCCTATCTGAGTCATTTTAAGCTACTAGCGTCTCAATGGCAGAGTTATAGCGGTGAGGCGTTATTCATTTGAGCACAGCTAGGTGTGCTGTCCTCTTCATTTGATCACGTGCTGAAGGTCTAGTTAACAAATCAGGATGCTCGATCTGAACTACTGTACATTGCCTATTTCTAAGGTTACATTAAAGGAGCCTTTGTACGTGTGTATTGTTGTAGCTCCCACGCCCCTGCTCCAAGGCTCCTCCTGCGTTGAGAACATCTGTTTCTGCTTTGTTTTCCTCCATCCGTCCACCTCAAGGCCCGAGGCGGGCAGAGCCTCTCTAGCCTACGGCTTGGGCCAAGAGAAAGGCTTCGTCTGGCAGCTCAAGTGGTGCCCCGCGGGGGCCTGGGAGCCCCCCACCTCCAGCAGGAAGGTAGGAGACCAGCCAAAGGCTTCAGTGTCTTTGCTGTACTATCAGTATGCCGATCCATGTCAAACAATTACCAAATGCCTTTATGTCAATGATGTCATCTGATCTCGTCAACATGACCATTGATGCTTTCTATTGTGCCCTAAATAAATGCACAATATGTAATATAATATGCACAAATATCAAATGTCATCACAATATTGCCTGAGGTTTCTGGAGGAGCGGTATTGGATTTGAAGCTTGGTTCCCCTCAGGCTCCCTTCCTGCAGCGCCTGGGCCTGCTGGCCGTGGCCGCGTCTACTGGGGTGGTCAGCATCTACAGCCTCCCTCATCCCCAGGCTCTGTGCTCCAGCAGCCCCCCGCCCTCAGGTACAACACCTTACTGGACATAAGGCTGGACGTGCGGAAGAGATGTAACCCTAACCCTGTAACGGTACCAAAAGAGGCTGTTGTCAACTTCTTCCTTTCTTTAATAACATTTAAAGACTGACGGTGAAAGTCACATTTGAATGCGCTCCGGGAATAAGGCGGTCAACGTTGTGTGGACTCAAATGACAGCGTTTAATTAATGTGTGTGTATATCTATATATATATGCACGCACGCACGCACGCACGTACGCACATACATACATTCATATATCTATATCTATATCTATATAGATAGATTGATTGATTGATAACTCGATCGATCGATAACGGAGGTTATGGTGGTTCAGGTGGGTGTGTGTGGGTGCTGGTGGTGCTGTCTCTGGGCTGGATGGACCCCTGTGTCCCTCACACAGGGTTGTAGTTATGTGGGGGCTCTATATAGCTACACCCCTGTGTCCCTCACTATATAACCCCTACAAACGTTGCCATTCACCGTCACTCTCTGCCACTTGATCTGACTCTCTCGCCCCCACCCTCGCTACGCACACACATTATGGGATGCCCTTTTCCCCTCCGCATGTTCGGCAACATTGGTTAACTTGTGTTGTCGCGCTGCTCGACACAGTATTTGTGAAATCATTGCTGAAGCGAAGGCTTTGTCACAGAACTATAATGTAACTCCTTTTTACGTGTCCCCACATTTTACAGTGGGGACATGTAGATGGTGGAGCTTTCCTAGCTGGTACCTAGCGGTGTATACCTGTGTACCACCTAGAACACACCAGCCACCTCCAGGGTTTCTGCTGTGCTTCAGTAGCATCCTGTTTTTGACTCATCAATTTTTGTTTATGTGAGGAAGGGGCTGTAGTACTATTTTTCCCCTATTTGTCCATGCCCAATTCTAATCAGTAAAGCCAACGCACTCGGACATGAACCTTTTTAAATGGAGCCCCCATTCATTTAATGGGCGCTTCAGGGAGCAACCTTTTGTGTATATTGATTCTAACTGTAAGGACGTGAAACCCCTGATTTACAGAACAGGTCGACATATGAGACACAACAAGTGTAATGGTCCTGGCTTGAGAAATGATGATTTAAAGTATGATGATGTGTGTGTGAGCAGCGCCACGACAGGCAGGATGAGATGGGAGAGGCTTCACTTTCAGATGATTGCAGAGGCCCCGGGGTCCACAGTAATGACCCCAGAGTGGGGGGTGGGGTCAGACGTTGAGTGAGGATTGCTCAAAAGGGGAATATCCTGTGGCACGGCGCCAAACACACTCCGTTCTGGTGCAGCTCCCCAGTGGACAGGATCTATAATTGAAATGACAAAAAAAGATGCATTGGCAAGTCTCTTGTCTGAGCCTGCAGAAGCCAGGGGCGGATCTCTTCTGAACCCAACCCATGTTTGTTTGTTTGTTTTTTTGTTTGTTTGTTTGTCAGGCATTGAAGGCGCAAGGCATCTTTTGTTATTGCAGTTTTATTGAATTGTTACGCCACATTCCCTAGGTCTGCACGCTCTCCTAGATCCTAATGAGTTTCATCAGCCCATGTCTAGATCTGTACCACTATTTCCTCTCAGTCCCAACCACCGCTGTCAGTCCCCATCACCACTGTCAGTCCCCTCCACCACTGTCAGTCCCCATCACCACTGTCAGTCCCCATCACCACTGTCAGTCCCCATCACCACTGTCAGTCCCCTCCACCACTGTCAGTCCCCATCACCACTGTCAGTCCCCATCACCACTGTCAGTCCCCTCCACCACTGTCAGTCCCCATCACCACTGTCAGTCCCCTCCACCACTGTCAGTCCCCATCACCACTGTCAGTCCCCACCACCACTGTCAGTCCCCATCACCGCTGTCAGTCCCCATCACCGCTGTCAGTCCCCACCACCGCTGTCAGTCCCCATCACCGCTGTCAGTCCCCATCACCGCTGTCACTCCCCACCACCACTGTCAGTCCCCTCCACCACTGTCAGTCCCCATCACCACTGTCAGTCCCCTCCACCACTGTCAGTCCCCATCACCGCTGTCACTCCCCACCACCGCTGTCAGTCCCCATCACCGCTGTCAGTTTCCTCCACCACTGTCAGTCCCCTCCACCACTGTCAGTCCCCATCACCGCTGTCACTCCCCACCACCACTGTCACTCCCCACCACCGCTGTCACTCCCCACCACCACTGTCAGTCCCCTCCACCACTCTCCATCCCACCCCTGTCATTCCCCCTCACTGCTGTCAGTCCTGCCCACTCCCAGTCCCCTTTTCTGTAAGTAGACAATAATGTTATTTTGTGGGCAGAGCTCAGGGCCGAGGCAGAACTATCCCTGAGCGTGTACAAAACACTAGCTACTAGTGTTTTATTACTCTAAAGTATTTCTGACTACGTCCAGCAGTAGCTTTATCCAAACGACGGACTGCACTCGCATGGTGGATCTCATATTGAAAGTGTTTCTCAAGCAGTAACTTCACGACATAATTGTTGTATTATCTGTGGGATCATCTCTGGTCATTCTATAACTCTTATTACTCTGATTCACTCAGAGAGTTACAAGATCAGTCACCTGTTCCTCCTCGTTCCCTCATTTCTGATGAGGTGGACAAACCTGAGTCTCATATCCAGACCTACAACACACAATACTTTATGTCTGGTACTCCACAACACAGCAAGATGACCTTGTATGGATAGTTGATGTAGCCTACGATTCGTATTGCCTCCAGCTAACGCTGTGACATAATCATGAGGTTGCCTGCAGAAGGGTCTCTACTTCCATGTCACCTTAACAAGGACACAAGGGGGCAGTAAGGTGTTTCTGAACCCAAATGAGCATGAAGCCAGGAGATGGTCCACAGTCCTTTATTAAGCACTGAGCTGGAGTGAAGGTGCTACCTCTGGTGAATATGGGTCATTGCAATTGTTGTTTTCATTTGCTTAAACCGGTCAGCTCTCTGTTGGATGCTGTCCCAGTGTTATTGATTTCAGTGTTGCTCTTCAAACTCAACAACTGGCAGACGATGTACTTCATACGTTTCTATTCAACACTTATTCATGCCTAACTTTGGGTTCCTGTGTAGTCATTACTGATATGGGGCTTGATGATGATGATTTGTGATGAAAACTTCCTAATGGAAAGTTCCTTTTTGTTTGTACCAACAGAAGGAGACAGCCGAGGTCTGCCCATGTATCAGGTAGGACGTTGTTCCCACCCGGCCATCGGCTGTCATTCACCAAACTGTTGACAATACTGATATTACATTCAGACCAATATTCTGATTACATAATATAACATCACAAATTAGACAGGATACTCATCTGGGGCCAAAGTTGGGTTGATATTAATCTAAAGCTTGATTTCTGACTTTGACCTGACCTGTGCAGCTTATTTTGTGCTACTGCATTTCGTCATGAACCTCAGGACCTTTTGGAGATAAACCAGTGACTTGCCCTCTTTGTATTGTATTGAATGCCTTTAGTTTCTCATCCCCCCAGGCCAAGGAGGTGTTGACGCTGAAGCTGGGCGCCTCCAAAGCCCCGCACCATGATAAGAGCGGGCAGGTTCTGTCCATGGACTGGCTGCCTGATAAGCCACACAACATCATGGCCATCGGCTTCTATGACGGTACATTATTAGTGTGTTAGCTTGAACCGTCATGCCTGCTCTTTTCCATTCTTTTAGCATATTGGATGTCTTCATTTCCACCAGGGTTGACAGAAATATTTCTTTAAAGATGGCTCTTTAAAAAACAGTAAAAACAGCATACAACTTTTTAATGTAGGCCACCTTCATGTGAGTGTGTCCTGTGACTTTAATTAAAAAGAAAACTGTGTTTCAAAAGTCTACCAACCTACAAATTCAGTCGTACTATTATGTTCCATTTGTATAGCACAACAAACCTGCTGCATTTTCATCTTAGGTGCTATTGACAGGTACCATGGCCCTCCCCTCCCCCAGGGCTCAGCTTTCACATTAGTGATGTTATTCTGTTGTGTCCAACTGCAGATATACCCACTCCCATACAGTGGGCGGTGGCATGCACCTAGCTGGATTCTGACCTGCCAATAAACACAAAGAAAATCACACCATCCCAAGCCCATACAATTGAGTAGACCTTTGCTGTTATCAACCATTCTCTCTCTCTCTGTCTCTGTCTCTGTCTCTCTGTGTCTCTCTGTCTCTGTCTCTCTGTGTCTCTCTGTGTCTCTCTGTCTCTCTAGGTACGGTTGGCCTGTGGGACCTCTCCAGCTGCTCCTCTCTGCTGCGAGTCTGTGATCCCTCACATGGCATGACACTCCTCCCCTACCGCTGCTTTGTTGCCCATGACAACGCTGTGCGTGCCCTCTGCTTCTGCCCCGCCTCCAGGTACACATGTCAGGGTTGAACCTGTTACCTCTGCAGTAACACCACCGTTTGAATGGGTTTCCCCTGTAACTCCTGCTGTAACTCCTGCTGTAACTCCTGTTGTAACTCCTGTTGTAACTCCTGTTGTAACTCCTGTTGTAACTCCTGTTGTAACTCCTGTTGTAACTCGTGTTGTAACTCGTGTTGTTACTCGTGTTGTAACTCCTGTTGTAACTCCTGTTGTAACTCGTGTTGTAACTCGTGTTGTTACTCGTGTTGTAACTCCTGCTGTAACTCGTGTTGTAACTCCTGTTGTTACTCGTGTTGTAACTCCTGCTGTAACTCGTGTTGTAACTCCTGTTGTAACTCCTGTTGTAACTCATCTTGTAACTCCTGCTGTAACTCAGCAGTACACTCACCCAATTCAAAACCACACAGCCAAGGCTAGGTTTTTTCTGGTTCTTTGGCTTTAAAACAATCCAACAGGACTAAACAGTGGATACTGT
>OMKX01059666.1:0-13468 GCA_900302425.1 Brosme brosme
AAGAAGATTCTTTTGGAAAAAAAGGGCAGCGCAAGAACAAGAGGTGGAGACTGTGCATGACAGTGTTTATTAGGCTATGGGCTATTCTAATTTCTCCTTTTGGCTGCTGGTGTATGTGGTGCACTTTGGCAGAAGACACGTTCACTTCCATACAGGCTATCATATATTTAACGTAAACATTAACCTACTCAGTAGACCTGCCCCGACGTGAGTCAGACATGATGATTGGTCTTTCCTTTCCTTCTCAAACTACGTTAAAATTGCATGTTCATCAGCCCGATTTTCAAGTTTTCTCGGGGGACAAACCCCCGAACCCCCGTCTTAAAAGGACTCCCCTGGCAATACATGAGGCTCTTACTGTTAGTTGATACCATGTATCCAATCAAAGGCCTAATAAAACCAACCAATATAGTTTGTCAGGATGCTTGACTGTATATGAGATAAATGCATGTCTATAACGTGCAGAGAGTATGTAATTAGTATGTAACTAATGCCTCAACTCATGCCTTTAAAGAGAAATTAGACACAATTAAACTAAATACTTCATTATTAATGAGAATTTATACTGTATAATTATGGCTAGAAAGACGCTTACATGAATCTTGTTACAACCTTCTCCTTATTGACCTGTGGCTCTTTCAAAAGCAATCAAGTATAGTATAGCAAGTGTAGCAACATCTAACATTCTTTGATGATTCACCAAAAAATTATTCGCCCTTGTCATAGCATGTGATGTGTTCATTATCTTCATATTGACTTAGAAGTTAAGAAATGTTAAGACATTGCTGTATTTCTCTTTACTGCCAAAAACATCTCAGAATAAAACAAGGACAAGTGTTACTGTTGTTTTTTATGATTGTGTTTATTCGCATCAAATTGGCTTGAAGGAATACATTCATTTTTAGGCTTGTTATTCAACAATAACAGTAACAATCTCTTCATAGAAGTTAAAGGTGCGTTCACTCGTAGAGTGATAAAACAGCACATTGGTTTTAATGTGACGTTCTCCTAACAGAGAAAACACAAAACTCTTCATCTGACTAAAATGCAGACAGTTTGTAAAACATTTGAATGTCAACTTTAAACGAGAAAACAACAGACCGATATGCTGGTAAAATCAGTAGCTTTCATATTATAATAATATTCCCATAGGGAGAAAAATATATAGACTTTGGTTTTTACCAAATACAATACAATACAAATATCAGATTTTGATGCATAAGAACAGAACGAAACCTGGCTGTCAATGTGACAGTAGCAGAATCCCAGTTGAGTGCCACCTTCACAAAAGGTAATAGACACAACTATTTTTTGATAGCAAAAAATGACGTCCTCCAAAAAAAGGAGACACAACAAGCGTAGCAGTCTTGGACAAAGTGGTTGTACAACAACGGTCACTTTCAGAGAGCATATCTGGGTCTCTACCACGGCCTCCATGGGCTGGGGCTGACCCAGGTCTTCTGCTGTCTAAGACTGGGCTTAACTGGGCTCACTGGAACCTTCCCATTCATGTCCTGTTCAGAGGAGGACTGAAGGTTCTGGAAATGGTCCAATAGTCTTCTGTTGGACTGTGTCTTCACCTCATCCTTAGACAAGAAGTGGACCATTGCCTGCAAACACCTGGAGTGACCCTGGTTGGCAGAGGATGAACAGGAGTTTCCATGGCGATAGAGCTGCTGTTGTCTCACAAAGTCCACTGTCATCTCCAGGATATCTGCTTTCTCCATCTTGGAGTCAGGCTCTTGTTTGAGGAACTCTGGACCCAGCAGAGACTTGAGCTGCTCAATGCTGCTGTTGATTCGCTCTCTGCGTAGCTTTTCCACCAGTGGTTTTCTGATCTGGAGAAAGAAAAAGCAAATCATGAATACACATAATCTCAACTATAGCATAAGCACAAATAAAAGCAATGTCTAAAGTTTCTTAAGAGTTTGTTAAGTTCAGTCTTGAATTTACCTTATGAGTTAGAGTCAGGTGTTTCTCAGGAGAAGTCATTGCTGAAGTGATTGTAGGAGCCATGTTTGGATGTGGTGTAGAGGTCTCAGTAGAGAGAATCTGGTCTCTCCTGGCTTCAGCCCTCCTATATATAGTCCCCAATCTCCATATGAATGTGTGGGTCTTGGTCTGGTTGGAGTTTCTCACAGTCTGAACCAATCAGAGAGCTAGAGAGGACAATGAGGAATGCAGGCTGCCACATGCTGCATGGTCTTATTGCTGGGGGACAATAGATAGATCTCAGGGGACCAGGTGGAGGACTGGGGGGTGAGGGAGTAAAACTATGTGGATCTGGGAAAGTGGTGACCCTGTAGAGAGATCAGATCTGTATCCTAATGCTGGGATCAATGACTTTGATAGAGCACGTGCTCCTCATCATATCAATCAATAATGCCATTACTTTACATGACCACTAAATATGAGAAACACCACATAGACAAATATTGATAGGTTTTATATTTTTGTTCTATTCTAGGATTATATGTATATTCATGATTCATGTTTGCCTCTTGAACAAAATCAGTAATCAGTTCAGTTTTATTAAATAATTTTTAAATTAAAAAAATTAAATAATGGAGAGTAAACTTTAATTCTTTATTTTTTTCCAATTTAAACGTTCTGTCATTCTTTTTTCTCTCTAATATTTTTTATTCAATTAGTATATAGTATACTATAGTATATTATAATATAGTATTTAGTATATATTATTATGTTTGGGATTTCTAACTTGTTATGACACGTTTCTGAGTGTCCAGTTGTAGCAGATGTTTCTTCAGTGTGGTGACTGGTAGTCGGTGTGAGTATAGAGTGGATCTGAGTTTCCCACACTGACTCCAATGTGCTGTGGTCAA
The DNA here is from genome assembly GCA_900302425.1 of Brosme brosme. Taxonomy (NCBI): domain Eukaryota; kingdom Metazoa; phylum Chordata; class Actinopteri; order Gadiformes; family Lotidae; genus Brosme; species Brosme brosme. The sequence goes on from OMKX01059666.1 coordinate 2,844, forward strand.
TGGCTGACAAAAGGACTTTGAATGGATCTTTGGTTACGGCTACATTCTCTGTGTTGCACCACAAACAGACCCTTGACATCACTGACCATCTGGAGGGAAAGAACCCCATTGGCTGAGTCTTGCGCTGTGGAATTTTGAGAAAACAACAGTAATCTTGATATATTAGTATCAAAAGTCAACAGTAACAATGTAAACCCAAACAACCCAAACAATGTATTTGGGTTAATAAAATGGAAATGGAACATCATAGAAAACCTTTATGTACAGTGACCAAAAGCCTTCCCTTTAGCTTTCATTGAGATCCACCCTTGTAGAAGACATGCGGCCGTGGTGGGAGACAGCCTCTTCCTGAAGTGTGCCAATTCCCCTATGGGAATAGGGTGGTTCCAGTGGGACTCATGATGCTAATGACTCTGAAATGTGACTTCTTTCTCCAGAGCTTTCCCACACTCCGTTCATTGGCAGAGCTTCCCTGAATCATGAGTTTGCATTGTTAAATGTTAAAGCTAAGGTAGCTATTTTGGAGAAACCAGTCAGTTAGCTACATTTTTAACAGTATCCTACAAAGCCACTTCCCCAAAACCTAGCTCACTAGCTAAAGCAATAAGTCTGCCTAGCCTTGCGGAAGACTCTCGTCATGCGTAATATTCCTCACCTGAACAAAAACCCATATTAAACGCCCTCCTCCATCCCCCAGGGTCAAGGCTCTAAGTCTATTGTCCCACAGCGGCTCTGTGAGTGACCTCTCACTGGTTTCCCACACTCTATCCATTCACTCGTTTCACTGGAGGAACAATAGAAGTGTGTCTTATTACTTATCACGTTACATACAGAGGGTGACATCACAAATGAGGAAGGGAGGACATAGCTGAATAAGACTTAAATGATAAACTCTTAAGATGACAACGCATTATTTTTCAATAGGTTAAATACCAATTATAATTAATGGAACTGATTTTAGGACTCAGAAATCCTCTGCCATCCTCTGCCATCCTCTTTCCAGGGGTTGCATGAAAGTAGTCCATCTACTGCCTGTTGTGTGAGCACATGTTTGTTGTGTTTGCATCCTTAAATTGATACTACAACTCTATTGTATTTTCAGACTGTATGCTGTCTCTCGCTGTTATCATCGGCAAGTACAATATTTTGTTTCATCGTTATGGAGATGATGCAGTCCTGTAATTGCCATTATTTTTGTGATTTTATTATTGTTTAATTTTGCTCGTGGGAGAAATAAAATTCTTTACATTTTTTACGCATAAGTGTAAGAATAACATCGTCGTCAACATTTTAAAGAGAGAAAATAATAAATATTGAAGTTCATGTTTGTTTATTCAAACAGATGATTTCAGAACTATAAAACCAAGTCAACCAACACATTGTACTCAAACAGAGTAGAGGATATAGATTAAACAGTTATCTTCATAGACACATACATACAACTTGTGAGCAACATGATCAACATTGTCCAAGCATGTTTCTCCAGTCTGTAGGTTTCTACCAGTACCTCCAGAGGGTGCTGTTAATTTAACTTTTCTCTTTGATGATGCTGGGCTGGAGTGGAGAGCTCAGCTGAAGTGAACCAGCCTTAGTTAGCCTTGTATCAGAGTGTGACTGAAGGTTCTGGAAGTGCTCCAACAGTCTTCTGTTGGACTGTGTCTTCACCTCATCTTAGAAAGGAAGTGGACCATCTCCTGGACACACCTGGAGTGACCCGGATAGGCAGCAGATGAACAGGAGTTTCCATGGCGATAGAGATGCTGTTCTGTCAGGAAGTAAACCTATCATCTCCAGGGTGTCTGCTTTCTTAATCTTGGAGTCAGGGCTTTTGTCTAAGGAAGTCTGGGCCCAGCAGAGACTTGAGCTTAATGCTGCGACTGATTCGCTCCCTGCGTATCTTTTCCTGAAGTGATTTTCTGATGTAAAGACAAATACATAATTAATACACAATTTTCAAGTATAGCATCAGCATCAATAGATACAACAATTTAACTCAATGTTAACGTGAGGTTGATTCTTGAGTTTACCTTGTGGGTCAGAGTCATGTGCTCCTTAGAAGAAGTCATTGCTGAAGTATTTTAGGGGCCATGTGTGGATCTCTGCTGTAAAGGTCTATGTTGAGAGAATCTGGTCCCTCCTGGTTTCAGCCCTCATCTCCATATGAATGTGTGGGTCTTGGTCTGGATGGAGTTTCTCACAGTCTGAACCAACCAGAGAGCTAGGGAGGACAATAAGGAATACAGGCTGCCACATGCTGCATGCTCTTATTGCTGGGGGACAATAGATAGATCTCAGGGGAACAGGTGGAGGACTGGGGTGTGATGGAGGGAGACTGTGTTGATCTGGGAAAGTGATGACCCTGATTAAAGATCAGATCTGCAGCATGATGCTTAATTCAAGGACTGATTGGTAGTATCATTTTTACTATAAAGATACAAATTCACATGGAAACCAAAACATTGGTTTAAACATCAGCTAAAGCATCTCTTTGATTGTTCTAGATAGTGTTTCATATTGTAATTTGCATAAAGTATATTTCTGTACTGTGCATAGAATACGTCACTGTTAAATGCTGTGTTTGGCTTGCTGAATTGTTTTGGTAAGACACACATGTCTCCTTTGTTTTGTAGAAGTTCATATTGCGGTTACATCTTTGCAATTGTCTGAACTTATTAAATTCTGTTGCATGTATTTCTACTTTGTTTCGTTTAAAAGGAGGTTGTGTTGTGATTAGGCCATCAGTAATATCTATTTTCCATGGAAACCATGTTAAGACATAAGCGATCTGGAGGGATGGCAAATTCTCAATATTTGAAAAAACTTGAACCTGGTTAACCGCTTTGTTACATGAGGTTTTGTTTTTGGAACATAAAATAACTGACTTTTGTTATAAACTCAGTGTAATACTAAATTATTTTCATCCATTTAAATTAATTTGTTGAGCTTTAAATATTGAAGCAAAATGACAGTCAATGATGAAGTCATATCTAATTAGCAAATAGAGACACAATTAAAAAAAATAAAACCAAATAACGATTCAATATAAATCTTCAAAGGAATTCAAAATGAAAGGGAAAATACAGTATTTGTGAATAATATTTTTTATTTACTTCAGTATAAACACTTCTTACGTTGGTATACATGTCGTAACATTATAAGGCAGTAACGCAAACAAAATTAAACAATATGCTTAAAGAGGCAAAATCATAATTCCCTTTAATTAAGGGGTATTTAAAGTCCAGCTAAATCATTGATCATTGGCCTAAAATATAGGCTTAATCAACAGCGATTTGATGTTTTTAAAACACAATAAGAAAAGTATCCAGCTTCCTGTGGGAGTGTCCAGCACTCTCTTATAAAAAACTGAAGTCAGATTCAAAGATTACAGCAGCTTTAGTCGAGAAAAATCCTAAACTTGGTTTAAAGAGGTTTTCCATCTTCTTTTCTTTAACAGCGGGTGTGTCAGAAAACATACCTTGTTTTTTGTCAATCCCCCAAAACATGGGGGATTGTCCAGGTAAACCTGGCACAAAACAGCCCCTCAACCAAAGCCACAACGTTTCATGACGTGAGCTGGTATGTTCATGTCCGAGCAGCATATGAAAGATAATAACAATAGGCTTTCTTAGAGAAAGGCTTTAGCAGTAAATCTGCTTCACAATGCCTATAAAGCATTTTCCAGTTATTAGACTTGCAACCAGTGGTAAAACAACTGATTGCGAAACTGTATCTCATCGATCAACTCCGACCTAACTGTAGACAGTTTCAGAAAATGAAAAAGTAAGCGCTCTGTCTTCATCATCTGTGAAAAGGCAGAGCGGCGCCACATCTTCATCCGACGTGGAGGAGAGACGGAGGAACTCTCTGGTACATCTGGAGTAGCCGTTGTGGGTCAGCAGGGCCTTTCTCACTGTGAAGAAGGACACGGTCTTCTCCAAGATGTCCGACGCTGGGATTCCGTTCTGCAGGTGTTCTCCAATCAGAACCTTCAGCTTCTCCACCCCAGTGGAGCACTTTCTCTCTAACATGTGGAGTTTACACCTGGGAGAGGAGAAAATGCTGTTAGAAATACAGAACTGAAGAACAACGTTAAAATGACATGTGAAAATAAACGTAAGTCATTTGACTCCAAATAGCTTAATAATCAGACATAAAATTAACCATAATATGCAAGTTGCTGTAGATACTCAATATGCTCTCTTTTTTAAGAAGCTACTAAGTTCCAAAATGAAATGCTTACCTAAAGAGCTGTTCCTTAATGGTACCTTGCAGGTCCATATCAGAGTAGGGAGCCATTTAAGATATTGGTCTTGAGTTTGCAGATATTTGTAAAAAGAATAAAACTAGTTCAGTTCTTCAAGTGTTGTAGCGATCACAAAATATCCAGCAATTCAGTGTAGGCTGTAGTTGCTTCTGAAGATGTTCTGTGTCTAGATTAGTTTCCTCACGCTGCATTTATGCTCCTCGTCCTGCACGAGCTTGGCTGCTCAGCCAATCAGGAGGCACAGAGTCAGGGACAATGGCCTGAATTTAATGGATGACACATAGAACAGGTGGAATGTTGTTCTCAATGCCATATGTCAATGTGTTAGGGCAAAATCTTCCATGGGAAAAAGGCGTGGGCCAATTTTATAGCAGTTTTTTGTCACAGATATTTGAACAGAAATAACACAATAACTATTTTTCTTTTGTTATTCTTCTATTTGAGATATGAGATATACGAGGTTAAAAATCTTGCGAAAATTGCGAAAATAATCCGGCTGTAAAACTCCTGATGTTAAACCATGTAGATGCAGTGTGTATCATATGTATGTCATTGTTTAAAGTAATTTACATTTAACTATTACTATTTAATTGAATAAGAGTATAAAAAATAACAAATCATTTAGTTCAGTATCTTTTCATAAATGATAACTGTACCCAGATGGAACAGTAGTCTGTATACTGTCTCCAGGTCACTAGTGCTAACCCTGGGAACGGGCCTGGGGCTTAGTAAGAGCAGACACGCTTCTATTGTCTGGCAGCTGACCAGGCTGCATACACAAGTGTGGGAAGCCGTGTGTCGCCGTGGCTCCAAGCTCTGCAGAGAGTGGAGGGCGTGTGACTGGGGCACGCTTAGCCGTGCACGTGGAGCCGTGCACAGAGAGCCAGCTGTGGGAGCTCAGAGGAGGAAGCGTGAACCTGTGGTTACAGTCTGCAGTGTGTCAGACAGATGAACAGGATAAATCAGAGTAGCAGTCAAAATGTATAGGATATCTAATGTCCCATGTCTTATACAGTACATATGGAAAGGTTCAATGTTAATTTTAGATTAAATCAGAATCGGGTAGAGTACATTAGTGCTCAGAATTTGATTTGATTGATTATATCGTAATTATTGAATGATGAAGTATTTAAAGGGGTGATATGCCACCAGTTGTGAGTGTCATTAGCCATTATAAGCCGTTTGAAAATCTGCCTTTTCCTATGTTTTAGTGACATCACAAGTCTATCATCAGTCTACCAGCCTAGCCAGTAGACTGTAGCAAATTAAAAAAATCATAAATAACAAATATTAATACAATCCAAAATAAATCGAAATACATATGTTAATATGTGTGTGTGTGTAACAATTTAAATTACAATATAAAGGGCCAACTGTTTTAAACATCCATCTTTCATTTGAAATAATATTTGGAGAGAGTTTTGTGACTATCTTTATATTTGATTTTAAATTGACAAATGAAAAATCAAAATACGACTTGAATGTGTAGATGTTTTGGATTGATCCAAATCATGGGCTTCAAATTGCTCTTTTGACAAGGTCACCACTCTGCAGGCTCTCTCCATCAGCCCCCAGTCCTTCACCTGGTCTCCTGAGATCTATGGATTGTCTCCCAGCAATAAGTGTCAGGTGTCGACCAGAGTTAGCCCAAACGCAGAACAAAGACAAGGGAGACTGAGTAATGAAACAGGGTTGACAGTCTATGGTTTGGCAACAGGCAGGTGGCCAGAGAGGCGATGGTTCAATAACGGGCTGATAGTCAGACAGGCGATGGTTTGGTAGCAGGCTGGTAGTCAGACAGGCAATGGTTCGGTAACGGGCTGGTAGTCAGACAGGCGATGGTTCGGTAACAGGATGGTAGTCAGACAGGCGATGGTTCGGTAACGGGCTGGTAGTCAGACAGGCGATGGTTCGGTAACAGGATGGTAGTCAGACAGGCGATGGTTCGGTAACGGGCTCGTAGTCAGAGTGGTGATGGATCGATAAGGGGCTGATAGTCAGACAGGCGGTGGTTCGGTAACGGGACGGTAGTGCAGGCAGTTAATGGTTTGTGAATGGCTGGTAGTCAGAGAGGCGATGGTTCAGTAAAAGGCTGATAGTCAGACAGGCTTTTTTTTTTTTTAAGATTTTTTTTTTTGCATTTTATATGGTTTATGACAGGTGATAGGCAGGAAGGTATGGGAGAGAGAGAGGGGAAGACATGCAGCAAAGGACCACGGGCAGGAATCAAACCCAGGTCGCCGCGGTAAGGACTGAGCCTTTCATGGTACGCGCTGTACCCGGTGAGCTACCGGGGCGCCCCAGACCATAATTAATTTTACAACTATGCATGAAGTTTGACAAAATTATTCCATGAAAGGCACAGCAGATGCCTGCAAGGAAGTCTTTATTTTGTTATCTTGAGAAAAGAGAGAGAAAGAACATAAAAGCATATGGTTCCTGGTCGCCATGGAGATGCGTGGATATATGTATGAGGAGGCATGACGAGAGATGGAGCCTGGAAAACCAAACACACAATCAATAATTATGTTTGAGAATGAATGCTCGTTATCATTAATTATCTCTGAGATTGTGTGAGTGTGTGTTTGTTTACCTCTAGGGCTCTCTGTTGAAAGTGGACTTTAAGGATCTAATCAGTAGTTTGTATTCATAATTGCTTCAACTTGAGGTCTGTAAAGATAAGATATAATTACGGTTACATGTATGGCTTCATAAGATTTCCTTGTTTCGAGCATCTACAGTGAATAAGGTAAACATCAGTACATCTTATCAGTACAGGCAAACCAGCAACCTTTCCAGTTTGTCAAACAATTATACACTAAAGTACCATTTGGTATGTAGCATACCAAATATAAATGCCTGAGAGATTGTAAGTTCTATTCACTCCGTTCATCTACGATTTCCAAGGGTTCTACGATTTCCCCAAAGGTTCCAACGGCCACAGACCAAAATGCCTCTGGTCACAATTGGATAGGCCTACAACCAATCATAGCAATGAAACGGATAACCCAGCACTGAGCGACAAAAAAAATACATATTTATTTTCAACAAAGGCTTAGAACCAAGAGACAGGTCGTGACAAAGGCTGGAGTCAAGGAGAGACCGAAAATCGAAGAGTGAGCTAGAGGTATTCAGGAGAGGGAGGATGCTTACTTGTCTAGAAGTCGAACAACTGCTCTATTAACGTCAGGCACTTCTGGACTGCAAAGGGAAACGAGATACCATTGATTTGTAGTTAATTAATAAAACAAAAGTTTTAAAGTGATTAATAGATCAATTAATTACATACTAATCAATGAATTCAGTATTTGGACTGACTTCAAGGCGTCAGTGAGAGATGGTAGAGAGAAAGAGGGATTCTGGAGGAAGGGGACACATACCTGTTTAGAATGTGCAGAGTCTGGTTACTTGATTCAGCCACAGTTCCACTGTAAAGGAAAAAGAAAGATGCCAATTGACTACAGAAGGAGAAGCATCTAGATCGTTCTGCTTAAAATTGTATGCATTTGTAGCACATTTGAACCACAAACATGCAATAATCAGCAAGGAATAGCGGAACTGGAAAGGCAAAAGTTAGTTTCATATGAAACATTTACTTGACATTTTTGTTGCAGAATGTCGTAGGCTGATGGAATAAATGTCGGATATACAACAAACTTCACTTTGACTTTGGTCCGAAAAGCGAATCAATTAATGAACTAACTACTGACTCTACAATGTGTGATGGCCCAATGGTGCTGTCTAGTGGCCTGGATGTCTTCTGGCTCACTGATAATTAAGGCCAATCACCCACACCTGCTGGGTCAGCTTTGAAGTCTGAAGGTGCCAGTCACTCACTCTCTTGGCTGCTCTGCATGTCGCAGCACCATGATCAATGTTTGGTTTTGAGAATTTGTTACAAATATTGAGAAATAAATGTGAAGATGATTGTCATTATGTGTGTGTGTCCCCATGTCCACGTCACAACCAAGAGACAGGTCGTGACAAAGGCTGGAGTCAAGGAGAGATCGAAAATCAAAGAGTGAGCTAGAGGTATTCAGGAGAGAGAGGATGCTTACTTGTCTAGAAGTCGAACAACTGCTCTATTAACGTCAGGCACTTCTGAACTGTAAAGGGAAAAGAGATACCAGAGATGATTTGAGTATCCATCGATAATGGAAAAGTTACCTGTTCATTATAGAGCGATAATATTAATTTGCAATTAAGTAATGAAATAACAAATGAACAAACTGATCATTTAATTACATAATTACATTATGGTGAGAGAAGGATCAGATTCAGAGAACTTACGATCTTATAGTAGCAGCTGTAAAACAAAAGCAAAATTCCAAAGATTAGCAGGATAAGTATTCAGATGTTTTCATTATACATGTATGCTCCTTCAAAAAACGCGTACGGCCCTCCTGCCCCCAATCCCCAAGGTCTGCCTAACCTGCTGTAGACATCTTTGAGCAGGATACCTAACCCCTACCTGCTTATTAATCCAATGTTTCTGAATTCACTGTAAGTCGCTTTGGATAAAATAACTAAATAGTAATTATGTGTTGTATGACTACTCACCAGAGACGGTCTCCAGGTAAAGCCCAACAGCCAATACTTGAAGAAAGAAAGAAAGACAGACAATGCTGTGATCCATGTGTACCATCATTCACCAGAATAATAATGTTTCTCTAACATCAGAGGAGTGTCCTCCACAAGACAGACTCACTTAGAGTCTTGAATCATGTTTTGAAGAAGGGTTTTCTTACGAACTACAGTTTAAATCCACATTAAAAAACATGAAACAGAAGAGGACAGATGAATTAAGACAGCACTTACAGGCAATCAATGATAGCTTGAAGGAAGCCATTTTCAGCAGGTATTCAGCTGGATGTAGGGATACAATGTCTTCACAATGTGTTCTCTATCTGGTATGGGTCTGCTCCTTAGCATCTCTCGTCATACCAAAACTAGCAAACAAACAATCACACTAACTGAATTATTACATTTACTCCTTGGGACTGTTTGCTTTTCATCATAAGATCCTTGTACATGTTTACAAGATCCTTGTACTTAAAAACGTTCCCCCCAGGGGTATTTACAAACTTTATTGAGCAAACACCGGCCATTCATACGGTGAAATTATATTATTAATTTGGAAAAAGAAAAGGTTAGGTCGTTCAGTTTTAACTTTAAATAATATATATGGATGATGACTATAAATAATAATGATACCCAATCACAGGCTTAACAAAAATGACTAATATTTATATCTGAGAATCTAAAAAGACAAAACGTTTGGTAAAGAGTAGAGTTATATAAATAATGACTATAAATAGCAAAGATACCAAAGATACCATATCACAGACATGACAAAAATTATGTATATACCATTTTGCAGACAGGGAAATTCCAGAAATGCCACAGTGTGTGGAATTTAGTGGCATCTAACGGAAGGGACTTGGCAGAAATGTAATATAAAATTCATAATTATGGTATAATCCCATGAAAACAAGACCACATAAATTGTTATGTTTTTGTTACCCTAGGATGAGCCCCTTCTATCTACTCTAGGGACATGGTCCTAGAGAGAACATGTTTTAATAAATATGAGTTTTGGACTAAGAGTTCTAAAAAGAAGGGGCGCGTGCTATCTCCATGGCTTCGACCAGTTTGTGATAGTTTTTTACTGACGTTGTTGTATAGGAGCGTAACAATGAGCGATTTTGTATATGAAATGCGCCACACACCGTGGCGTTATACCATGTTTCCGAGGAGCTTAACCCTCTCTCCGACACCTAAATCAACCTCTGGCCAGACGGAGCTACACACATCCACACACACCTCGGCGTAACCCTCTCTGGGATGTGCTTCATATAGCCAGTGAAGACTAGCATGTTCCGTCCTTTCATCAACATATCCTATTTTATTTTTTCTCACACACTTTTTAATCCAAGTAATGAATGGTAATTCGCAGATGAGGGGGATTTTGATTGTGATTTGATTTGATTGAAGTGTGTGTGCGTTCCTAAGTCATCCATGTTTTGGAGATGTTCGTTTTTGAGGTTGTTTCCCTGTTGGATAACTAAAAGTATGCTATCATTCTTTTGGAGAAGGTTGGTATCCAAAACGAAACTGTTCCGATTCCACGGCACCCAGTCATGTTATCAAAAGCAACCTTTATTCACGTACCGCTGTGCAAGTAAACATTGGCTTGCTGCGTTCAATGTAAACCTTTACTTGTAAACCTTTACAAGCCCTTTACTTGTAGTTTTACAGACTAAATAACCACATACAATTCATAAATGTTTAAGGAACCCCATCAATCAACACTTGGCTACTCTATGCTGTCTGATAATGACATCATTTTGTAAGTACCTAC
>OMKX01059740.1:0-10028 GCA_900302425.1 Brosme brosme
AAAAAAAATGTTTTAATACATAATTCATGTTTTTTGGTGAATGAGAATGTTAAGGTATCAATCTGAAAGGTAAAACCAGCATAATTTAATCCAACGGCCTTTGTGCCCTGTCATGTGGCCTTTGTGCCCTTAAATTTTTTTTGAGGCCAAATGGCCTTGCCCCTAAAATGACGAAATTCCAAGCCTGGTTTACACCTTTGTCTGTTTACAGGGTTTTTGGCAAGAGCGATTGTCCCCTGATTGTCCTCATGTACTACAGTTTGTCTGTACTTGTAATTATCTATACCTCCCAGTAACTGCTCCAGATATAGACACTCCTGTATGGTTGAAGCCAGTGCCATGTATTCCGCCTCGCAGGTGGATAGCGCGACGGTAGGTTGTTTTCTAGTCTTCCACGAGACTAGAGAGCTGTTCTGACTAAGGCTCACACAGTATCCTGTGGTACTGCATCTGTCACTGGTATCAGCCGCCCATGCGGCATCACTGTAGGCTTGTATACCTAGATTCTCACTGTCGTTTCTCCTAAAGCTTAACCCTTTCTCTGCAGTGCCTTTGAGATACCTTAGTACGTGCTTCACAGTGACCCACTGCTCCTCTGAAGGCTCAGCAAAATACTGTGATAACCTGCTCACTACAAAACTTAAATCTGGTCTGGTACAAGTAGTCAGGTATATAAGACTTCCAACAGCCTCCCTGTACATCCTGACATCTTCCATCTTTACTGCATCCTCAGTATACTCTAGCTTATGCTCACAGGGTGTTTCTCTGGTCCTACAATCTTGCATATTAAAACGCTGTAGTATCTTGTGGGTGTACTTTTCCTGTTACATCTTTACACACCCATCTGATTGACTGAAATCGATACCCAGAAAATGTTGGAGTTTGCCTAAATCTTTCATCTTAAACTTTTCTGCGAGCATCTCTTTCACCTCTTTCAGTCTCTCTTTATTGCTTGCAGCAATGATTAACTCATCGACCCATGTGATTACGATAACCTTTCCTTCTTTTGACTCTTTGGCATAAACACAGTGGTCGGCTGGGTTTTGTGTGAACCCATCCTCAGTTAGACAATTGTGCAAAACCCTATTCCAATTTCGCCCAGATTGTTTAAGACCATAAAGTGATTTCTCTAGCTTATAAACTATACCCTCTTTCTCTTGCTAACCCTCTGGTGGATTGATGTAGATCTCATAGTCTATGGGAGCGTGCAAGTACGCTGTTTTCACGTCCATTTGGTGCAGGAGTAAATTCTCCTGTGCAGCTTTCTGTAGCACCACCCTTACACTCGTCATGTCTGCCGTGGGTGAAAACGTCTCCCCATAGTCTACTCCCATTCTCTGGCTGTAACCCTTGGCCACAAACCGTGCTTTGTATTTGTCTCTTCCATCTACATCAGTCTTGATAGCGTAAACCCATCTACCCCCCACTGTTTTCTTGCCTATTGGCAATGCTGTTGGGGTAAAGGTCTTATTCTCGTTTAAGGACTGGATTTCCTCATCCATGGCTTTTACCCATTCTTTTGAGTTAGCTGACCCCATTGCCTCCCCAAATGTCTGTGGAATGCCACACACCGCTCTACAGCAGAAGTCTACCGTGATGTGAACATGGTCTTCAGTTATGAAGTCATCTAAGTAACTCGGTGTCCTTCTTTCTCTAGCCGGATACCTTCTACTCTCGGGTTCACCACTTGTCACACTCTGTTGTGTTTGATTTTGGTCACTAGACCTCCCTTCTGTACCCGGACTATCACTATGTGCACTTCTACTCCGTACACTTGACTCTGGAGCATTTTCTGTACTCCTAATGACCCCCTGCGTGGTCTCACTAATCCTGGGTCTCACACAATAACTATCACTTGGATCTGGCTCACCTGTCTGTGTCTGTTTTTCCACAGCTGACTTGCTCACAAACTTCACTAGTCTGTGTTTTTGTACTTTGTTCGTATCAGGATGATACACCAAATACGCCGGGCTGTTCTTGTCGTAACCTACAAAATGCCACTGGTCACATCTGGAATCGAGTTTCCCTTTGTCCTGTTTGTACGTGTAGCATATAGACCCAAACTTTAGCATTTTAGATATATTACGCTTCTTGTCTGTCAGCAGCTCATAAGGAGTCTGCCCTGTACGCCTGTTAAAACATCTGTTTCGTACCATTGCTGTTGTCTGTACTGCGTAGGGCCAAAGCTGCTTTGGTAGCGCACTTTCAACTATCATGCACCTACCCATCTCCAAAAGAGTACGCCAACCCCTCTCTGCTGTTCCCTTCTGGTGTGGGGAATACGGAGCTGACATTTCATGTCTGATCTTGTTTTTCCTCAACAGTGCTTGGAAATCATCAGTAAATGACACATATATGTACATATGCACATATTTGTAACCATCTCTTGAATCTGTCGCTACGGGACCTGCAAGATCTGTGTGTACCATCTGTAAGGGAGCCTTTGCTCTGGGATCAGGGTCCCTATTTTTGGTTTGGGCAAACTTTCCCTGAATACACAACTCACACTCTTCAGGCCTACCCGTTTTGCCCTTGATCTGCATACCTACAACAACATTCTGCAACTTAAGAACATCGTCGTAGTTACAGTGGCCTAATATCTCATGCCATGTCTGTATGTCGTGACATGCATTACAATTATCATTAGATTCAGTTTCAGTATGCAAATAATACAGCTTGCCATATACATGAATGTTAAATCTGGTACCGTTTCTGGTTATCAGGGCGTCTTTATCTTCTTTAAAGACAACCGTAGCACCACTCGTAGTCGCCGCCTTCACTGAGAAGATGCTCTGGGGGTACGACGGTACGTACAAAGCGTCTCTCAGCATCGCCTTGCGTCGCTGTCCTCTGCTGTCGATGAGGGAAACCTCAGCATTTCCCCTCCGCTGAGCAACCCCGCTGCACCGGGTGCCGTCTGCCAGCTCCACACTGTGCGTTTCTGGCCTGAACGCGCCGTCTAAACTCTTGAACAAGGTTATGTCAGTGATGACATGAGAGGTAGCCCCCGTGTCCACCATCAGACCCCTCTCCTGGATGCTGCGCGCAGGCTGCCGCTGGGTACCGGTCCCTCCGTCTCTCACGGTGAATGCGCAGTCCTTGTCGGCATCTTCTGAGACTTTACTCACACCATCCTGTTTGTCCTTACTGTCCTTGTCCTTACGCCTACACGTGGCATCTTTGTGTGTGTCACTTCTGCAAAAACTACACCATGTCTTCTGTCGACACCCTTTCGCTCGGTGGCCTTTGGTGCCACACTTGAAGCACACCATCTCTGTGTCCTCTTTGTTCCAGCCACGTGTGACCGTTTTGGCGGGCCGCCGTCCGGTTTTCCCTTGAGTCTTCATCACACTGTCGCTAGACTTATCTTCTCTGTCTCTTCAAAACTACGTAGTTTAGTCTTGAATTCTGCAAACGTGATGTTATCGTATGTATGTGCCACATGTATTGCGAATGGCTTAAAACTCTCAGGCAGCCCTTTTAAGACCATGCTACTAGCAGGCCGTCTCCTAACGTTTCACCTGCGTTCCGCAGCGCTGTGATGGTGGTTCCTGGTCTGATGATATAGTCCATTATACTTTCATGGTTTGTTTTCTGAAGCGATGTCAACGTGGTGTATAAGTTGATTATACGTTGATTTCCCCTCCCTGCATAATACTCTCTCAATATTTTCAGAGCTCTTCTTCCATCGTTGGGTGCATCCCTCATAACTAATGAGAGGCTTTTGTCATCTAACAGTAAAATCAACTCTGCATATGCGTCGGCGTTTTTCTCTGGATCTGCTGCTAACTCGCCTTCTGACCTCGGTTCTTTTAGCACCGTGTCCTTTAGCCCTGATAAATGGAAATATCCCAACATTTTGGTTTCCCAAATCTCATACTTCGTCTCTTCTCCGTCGAACGTCGGTCGATGCAACCTGCTCGTCCCTCGTCGTTCCATCATGTTAGCTTGCTCTTCTTCTTAGGTAACTGACAAACTTATCTTCCGAACGACTCCTGGGCCCATAACCTGTTGAGTTGTGTTGTACTATTGTTGCAGCTAACGTTGCATTCGGAGGAAAAGAGTAAACGATGAAGATGAATTATCTTTAGCCGTTCTTGGCGTATTTATTTATACTGCTGACACATCAGTCTCAGGGTCAGAGCTATCATTCAACTGAACTAAACAAATGACACAGACGCGTCCTTTATAGCCTGTACCTTAGCGCGTCCTTGTGGCATAAACATATACATACTACAGTACAGAATTACATTACATTACATATAGAACTGAGTACACAATTAATACATCTCAACATGCTCCCTATGTCCCAATCTGAATTAACTTTGAAGCAATTTACCTTGACCCATGTGCGTTTAACCACACCAAGTTTAAAGGGGACATATCATACCACCAGGTGTGAGTGTGATTAGCCATTACACGCAGGTTTGAAAATGTGCAGCTTCTGACATCACAGGTGGGCGTGTCCACCTAGATGTGTGCTGGATAGATCAGTCTACCAGCCTACCCAGTGGACTGTAGCAAACGTTGCTCATCTATCCGTCATACATCTAGGTGGGCACGCCCACCTGTGATGTCAGAAGCTGCACAGTTTCAAAACTTGTAATAGCTAATCACACTCACACCTGGTGGTATAATATGTCCCCTTTAATTCAAACTTTTTTTTGTGAGAACAGGCGTAACGAAAACACAGGTTAAACCTATTTTCAGAGCATGGAAACAATTGTATCCTTCAAATCCAACCAGGGAAGTTTTTTTTTATAAGGACTAAGAACATTGATCTTAATGTTATGACGCAGACCTGCGTGTGTCAGAATAGCCCCCCGCCCCCCAAGTGGGATAAGAAGAAAATATTTTATTTTTGTTTCAAGTTACCTCAAGATTAGTCCTACAAGTGCCTGGATATTTTTTTCTTTTCTTGCGGTGCCATGGTCTGCTCATTTTCCATCTCCATTAGTTCCTGATGGGTATGTAGTAGATTGAACGTAAAGCGGTCTGTCTGGGAGTCTTTTACAAGCACATTCAAGCCAAGTACATTACTATGCACTCACTCTCTCTCTCTCTCTGCCAATCATGCAGGCGCTAACAGCTACTTACCGATGCTGCTAAACGGGGTTGGGGGAGCATAGGTTCATCCCAGCTACATTTGTTGAACAGAAAAGTTGATGGTAATACAAATGGTACACCTGACAAGTTATTCTCGCGAGACTCACTTTTAGTCTCGCGAGAATAATGTTGACCGACGTCGGTACCGTCGGTCAACATTAGGTTTCATGTGACGAGTTGCAGAAATAAAATATGATAAATGAAATGATAAAACGATGAAATGATAAAACACTATAACACACTACTTGACGTGTAAGTTGTCTGAAATGTGACTTTTTTTTTGTAAATACTGTCTAAATATGTAACATATTGTAATGTGTACATTTTGAATTGCTTTGAGTAAAACTATCTGATATGAAAACGACTTTTTTACTGTTTACTGTGCTTTTAATAATAACGCTTCACGGCAACAGCAAAAACATAGACCAACAGATGATATTAGAGCATAGTCAATATATATGACCAATGAAGTACAAGATAGTTTGTTTATTCATCATTTATAATAGTTAGTCGTGCCAAACGTGAATACAAGACAAAGGGCGCCCTCTAGAGGACCGACACGTCCCTGCTCCTCCCAGGTTCTCCTGCACATTGTCTCTCCACAGGAACTCTTCATCTCCAATGCTTCGCCCATCACTAACAAACATCTTATCGATATAGGCCTACCTTGTTAAATATGTATTAGCTATTAAGGTCTAGTCTATATGCTGTTGAAAATACATGAAGTCGAAAAACCCGCCGAAATTTACAAATGTTACTCGATTATAATGTGCGCGTTTGGTTGAGGGCAATATGACATGAGGACAATAATATTGGTCCGACTTGGTAGAATGGGCCCAATAAGTCATCCTTTCGCACATGGGGAACAGTGGGCCTTCCCATCCCCCTCGTCTTAGTTTATTCTGCAGCCCATCTTTGGGTCTTTTCAAAACACATGATCCTATATTTGCAGAAGCGTCAGAATAACACATTTGCGCGATTAAAACGTGCATTTAATAGAGCTTCTCACACAAATGTTCTTCCAAGGTTTGATTTATTGATATTTTCCTGCAAAATAACAGAACACTTTGCAAGCCGGTCCAATAAGCTGCACTTTAACAGTTACAATTTTTTGAAAATCAACCATTAACATCGATTCAAACTGGAACAGTATCTTTAAAATGTATATTGACAAGAAAAAACAAACAAGTTTCGTAGTCTCGAATACATTCGCTTCATAAAAGGAATATCAATTTTTTTGTAAATATTTACATTACCCCTTGAAAAGTTTGAATAGATGGCGCACAGTCCGAATAGAAAATGAATTGTACAAGTGTTGGGTTGTAATTCAATCACGGAACCGATTGGATAACAAAACAATTAAAGAAAAAACAGATGACCCCCCGCCCCTTCACCACCCCTCCTCAGTTAGTCACAGCAGGACCTCGTTCGTTATTTGGCAGATTCTGCAGACGGAGCGCGTCGTTCTGCACCCGCAGTCTCTCCAGCTCTCCTTCCAGCTCACGTACCCTCGTCGCCGCCGGGTCACCAGGGGACAGCGGGCTCTCGGCGACGGCACCCGGTTCGATGCCGCGTCGCAGCCGGTTGTTCTCCTCCTCCAGGCGGGACATGCACTTCTCCAGCTCCAGGTACTCCTGGACCAGCTCCTGCTTGCTCATGTTCTGGAGAGTCTCGACGTGGTACCTTTCGTAGGTTTCAGAAAAGTCTCTCTGGAGAAATTCTCCTCCCGCGTTCCCCGGTCTCCCGATGCCGTCACTGCCACCGCAGCTACCGTCGTCTTCGTCCTCCTCGTTCTCCATGAAGTCCTCCTCGCTGGCCGTGTCTTCCGGGCGGACACCGGGCCCAGAGAGCCGCCTCGGTCCGGTCTCGGTGTTCAGGTCGGGCTCCTCTCGGTCGTGCTCATCCATCAGGAACTGGGTGGTGTTGTACGGGGCCACGGGGAGCCCCTTGGCGAACATCTCCTCTCTCACCCGGGAGGCTCGGGCGGTCTCTCGCTCGTCGAGGGCCTTTTTCTCCTCCCACGAAAGTTTGAAGTAAGGCTTCCAGCGACGCTTCTTCTTGGACGGACGGCGTCTGTGCTTCTTCTTGCCCTGGCGCGCATCTGATCCGAGGCCAGTGTCCACCAGGGTGCCACTCTCTCCCTGCACTTGGCTCAAAGTCTCCTCCAGGGGCCCGTCTCCGCTGTTGCCGTGTGCAGCAAAATTCCCAACTCCTGATGCATCCACGACAGGTCCTTGACAATGTTGGGCTGCAACGGGATATTTGGGTAAAGAGTTTCCGGCAGCTAAAGCTCGGCACATCTCCCTCTGTCCTCCTCGCATTTGCCATAACTTGTCAGTGTTGATATCCACAGTGCCGTTTTCCGCTTTTGGCTGCTTGCCTCGCTGTCGCCCCCTATCGCCCGACTCTGGACTCGCATGGTCACTGGTCGGCGGATGCTCCGAAGAGGGTCCACTCCCACCTGATGGGGCATCTGAAGTTTTCAGGTGATGGTTCTGGTCACTGGCTGGTTCTGTCATCCTGGTATTTTTGCAGATGGTCTTTTTTTGTCCTACCACATCTCAAAAGACGTCCCTATCCAAATACAGCGTCGGAGTTTTTTTTGAACACATTAATTTCAACCCAAAAATATTGAACTGTTCTTTAAGATACGCTGTTAATCTTCTTAGAAAAGTTAATCTTAACTTTGGACGAATAATTATCCGCTATTATAAAAGTTAATATTTGTTAAATACCAAGTTAATTGTTGTTCCCCAAACGATTCGTCAGGGCTACTGTTGCTAACTACCGTTAACTATTTCAGTGCTACCATAGCTATCTTCCACCCGAAGACACCGTTACGTCGCCACAACAGTGTCCAGTGTGCTACTCAAGAAGAAGGAGCTCGCGTTTATATAGTGGCTCCGCCTCTGCCAGTCTGCATGCTGTTGCCTACAGCACAAGCTGGGATATGGGGCGTGTAGTTTTCGATTTGATGAAGTGCTAGGAAACTCCTAACAACTGAACTACAAGCCCCACAAATAGTGTATAACAGGCACAAGTATAAACCAATCACATGTTAGGATCTTCAGCCGATAGTAGCCCACCCATCTCTCCAGCAATTGGTCAATACAACGAATTTGCTGTTGCTAAGCTTATAGTTTTTACTCATTGGTTGGTCTAGATGTCAATCAAAAATATAGTAACCACGTGAGAAAATCCACCCTGGGCACTTTTGGCCACTACTAAAAACAAAATAAGGGGGGATTTTGCAAACCGTAGTAAAGAAAAAACAACCTGCGTATTATAAAATTGCGTTAAAATATGATTGCAGGCGAGTTCCATATATTTATGTTAAATATATAAGTATTTTTACCGTGAACTACCGTTAATAAACCCATACGTGGACCACAGAAAGACAGAAGTCCTCCAGCATTTCGATTACAATAAGACGTTCTACTTGGGGAAAGTAGTCCCCTTTAACCGTTTGTACGAGTTAACATTCATACGTGTTTGTTTCGTCGAGAATGATAACGTCGATTCGTTTTGTTAGTCTAAAGCCAATGTGATATCCGTCATTTGAGCAAACAAACAACTCTTAAAATTATTAATTGTGAAAATGTTTGCCGTTGAGCGGAGTGATACGTCGTTGTGAATGGGCTGGAGTAACTATGCGGCGTAAACAAACGATAGTTATTGTTGAGCTGCGACCTCGAACACAACAGCCAGTGCCAGTCCCTGCTTTAAAGGGTTGGTCGGGAGGTCTCACACTTTCTGAATATATTTTGTGTTGTTGCTAGAGAAATATGATTTTAAACTCTATTCCAAGCGTTATGGCGCAGCTTTCTCTCAACATAAT
This sequence comes from Brosme brosme, assembly GCA_900302425.1. NCBI lineage: Eukaryota > Metazoa > Chordata > Actinopteri > Gadiformes > Lotidae > Brosme > Brosme brosme. The sequence goes on from OMKX01059740.1 coordinate 8,945, forward strand.
GTGCAGTATTTGTGCGTCGTCTGCTAATGATAAGCTAGCTAGCTAACGTGAGCTAAACGTTGGTTAGCCAGTGAAGGCATAGAGATGGTTAGCCCCATAATAAACAAACGATCGATAATTAAACGTACAAGCAATTTCATTTTATTAATACGCCCCTAAAGAAATAAACGCGATGCAGTTGTTAGTGTTTTGCATTCAGCGGTTTCGTATTAGCGATGCTAACATTAGCCGGCTAAAGTGGGACGGGCTAAGGCTATTTGGTTTACATTATTCTATTAATTTAGCCAACGACAATAAGATAATGTACACATTGAAAAATCATTCCAATTTTAAATACACGTTGAGGTGCAAATTGTGTCGAGGAATGGTCAAAAGGCTATTTGCTAGGTAGCAGCTAAATAGGCCATATTTGCGCAGGGCCAGTCTAATTCCTAGAGACTATTTTCACTTCACAGTATTTACATGTATAGTATTTATATTATATTCCACTAGAATTTCGGTCGATCAGTCTATACCGCTATACAAGTTGTACTAGGTAATCAGACCGAACGGGGACTTATTTTTGATTACAATTGTTCTCAGGATCGTTCATATGAGTATTTTAGTTCTGGGAAATAGACGGTCTCTGATCTGAGGTGTCCGTCATTAAGCAAGCCCTGTTTAGGTTTTTATTTGCGTGATAGTCGAAGGCATAAGCAAATATTAATTTATGGCTTACGGCATTAATTGAACAACGATTCCGTGCCAAAATGGGTTAACCCATTGGTTAGTTTCTTACATAAAATGTACATGGAGCCTCCATCTGTAGGCCTAGTACAGTGCCGAATAAAGTCCCTTTTATATGTAGCAGGAGTGTCCCTTGCACATACAAACCCACTACAGCTGCATTTTACAGGGTTGGGGACAGTAATTCCATTTGGCCACTATTGCAAACTGAATGTACTTAGTTGTCTAGTAGTGTGATTGTCCTGTCCACTTCATCATGCAAATGCAAGACTCAAATCACAACAGACGAACTGAGAAATGACATTAAAAGAACCTTTGTATGAAGTCTCTACCAACTGCAAAGGGTTAGGATCCCCCC
>OMKX01059967.1:0-10016 GCA_900302425.1 Brosme brosme
GTGTGTACAGTGTGTTTATATATGTATGACAGTGTGTACAGTGTGTTTATATATGTATGACAGTGTGTACAGTGTGTTTATATATGTATGACAGTGTGTACAGTGTGTTTATATATGTATGACAGTGTGTACAGTGTGTTTATATATGTATGACAGTGTGTACAGTGTGTTTATATATGTACGACAGTGTGTACAGTGTGTTTATATATGTATGACAGTGTGTGCAGTGTGTTTATATACGTATGACAGTGTGTACAGTGTGTTTATGTATGAAAGTGTGTTTATATATGTATGACAGTGTGTGCAGTGTCTTAATGTATGTATGAAACTCGTCATCCTTGCACAACAACTATATATACTTCTCTCTTCTTCTATACTTCTTTAACCTTTACACTCATTGAAATGTGCAGGGAGCAGATCAAATATATACATGTAACTAAACCAAAATGCCGTTAAATAGGATAAATAGGAAACATGGGGATAAATTGAAACATTGAGGATGATGTTGAAAATGAGAAAACCAGAAGACGTGTCCCCCTGATAGCAGAACGTAAGCACTCCACATTTCTTCGGGGTTGACAGGTTGACTGGTATCGAATCTTCGTTGGCCGTCTCTTGTGTGAAGCCAACCGACATCACCATAGGAGCGGAGAGGGTCGTGTTGGCAGTCACGATGTTGTTTATGAGGAATCTTCAGCACCACGGGGCATGGACACAAGCTGTTGCTATGGCGAGGATAGTGTCAGCGGAGCGATGCAAAGCTGTGTCTATAGAGAAAAGCAACAGGCAGTCGGACGCTTAGAGGATTTTCGCTTTTGGCTCCTTGGGAAAATAACCGATTTAATTTGTATTTTTTCTTTATCGTCTAATGCCTAGAACTGGAATGTTGCATTCAAGAGAGAACGAGGAACACCATAATTCAAATTGATACAAATGCAAAAACGTTGTTTGGGGTGTGTGTGTGTGTGTGTGTTTGTGTAATATGCATCACATAGGCAGATATAACAGAATAAGATAGCTTCAATTTAACAGGATATTTCTTTTTCTTTTCTTTTAGCCTTAAACCTTGTTGAAAAAGCCTTTTTCAATTGTCAACAAACGCTCGTCCTCCGTGTCCAGTTTCCCTAACAACCAGCAACAGTATCACTTGTCAACACCGTTTACTCATCGAGTACATACACCTGACCCATATGAACCGCCGGCTCTCCACAGACAATCTGCAGTTAGTAAAGTGCGGGCCAAGAAACACGGTGTTACAATCACGCGGTAATATAGTTTATTACATTACGACACATCTGCATTAATAATACACATACCATGCATATGTATGGACTATGGATTTACGTAAAAGATAAGCTCCACAGAACCATTCAAACCTCCCGGCACTTCACACTTACAGAAGCCTCTCACTGGAGGAGTGTAATATCGTATTCAAATCATTTTGGTTGAAATACCTTTAGAAAATGGCCCTGATACCTAGTGGGCGAGACAGAAGAAAAGGAGCCACAAAAGGACAATCCTCTGAGAAAGCTTCTTTCTCGGAGGATGGTCAAAGGGAAAGGTGCAAACATTACGTCTCAATGCCCCTTTATCTTCTGGATCTTAGATGTTGGGGCTCTGCAGAGCGTGGAGTCCACTGGCGCAACCGCCACTGGCTATTGCACGTCCATTTCTACTTAAGGCTGTCATTAGCAGGCCTACCTGGTTTTTATCTGCAACGGCTCGTTTCTTAGGAGAATATTATTCTACCCTGCTAATGAATCCTGCAGACGGCTGCGTGACTAGACCACCCTGAACCTGGGAGACCACCACTCCATGTGTCGCCCTATTCAGAGGACTTTATGGATCACCGATTCAGTTGTTTGGCAAAAATTGCTCCGGACAAATTGGTAAATATGAGTAGAATTATAAACGCAAAAATACAGTTAGGAATAAACATGAAAGATAGAAATAAATGCATATATAAGCAAAATGTATATACAATATACGTATACATAAAATGTTATGTACCTCGCCATAAATTAGATGAAATACTGGTTATTATAGATCTTGCAGAATACTTTAAATCCATGACAATTATATTTCATACATTACATACACATACGTGATTGTATTACATCACCGTTATCTTTACGCCGGTTTGCACTAGAGCGAGGGACTCTGAATGAAATGTAAACGCCTTCATTTGTTCAGTTTGACCTTGGCTCGGTACAGTTCTGTGATCAGCATTCTTGTGTCAAGTAATTCCGAGCTAAGGATCTTTATCTTCTTGGATTGTTCTCTAAACTGTTAAAGAGCGCTCAAGTCTCAGAAAATGTGTGGATCTTGTCAATTGGGAACAATGTGTTGGATGACCGTGGGCATGTGAAGTGATCCTTATCCGTATTCCCACAAGAGACTATGAGACTCAAAGACTAATAGACTTGATTCATTAGGTCAGTCCCCACAATAGGGTTGAGTAATGGCAGTCAAACAGGACAAGTGTGTAAGCCTGTGCCCATCTCGTTTGGCAAAGTGCACTTCACCCCTCTTCTCGTGAAAGGGATCACATTTCCAACAGTTTGAAAGCATTCAAAGACTCTTCCTGGAAAATGTCATCGATGTTTCCGGGGGCGATGCGATATGAGGACATGCAGAGTTTCCTCCATGTAAATCTTTTTGATAACAAGCTCTATTTGTATGCTTGTTCATGATCTCTGGCACCTCATTTACATCCAAAGTACATACTTGTTTACTTTCCAGATTAATTATGAATTGTGATGTAACACATATTAGCAGTTGTTAGTCATAAGTATTGAGTCTAAGCAGAATACTGCCATCAATAAACATTAATTGACGTGCTACAGTACCAGACCATGAAAAAAAAACGTAAAATGTTAATTTGGGAGTGTGTGTGGTGATGATGGCTGGTGTGTCTGATTGGGCTCTGGGGCTGGGTGAGGCTGCACACCTGTTGCACATTGAGTAATCAGTGTGTGCAGGTTAAACCAGCCATCTCCACTCACACTCGGAAGATCTCCTGCATGGCAGCACCCTTGCCATGTTCATTAACTACGACTTTAACAAGAAACTGGATCTAACAACACCACCCTGCGTCCATTATGTTTGGAGGAGCCCAGGAAAGTCACCTAGGTGGAGTGTGGCATGGACCATTGCTGCAGTTAACATTTGTTTATTGGAATACACACACACACGCACACACAGTTCATGCAGTGTATTGCAATGACAGCTTTGTAACACATGCGCTCGCTCTGTCTTCTCTCTCTCTCGCTTACACAAAATGTACCCGTGCCAAGTAGTGTGAAGTGAATGTGCTGCTTGGAGTACACACAGAGGACCCAAAACATACTTGCGTTTTTGATCAACGATGTCGTTATTTCCGAGGGCTTTAATGAATGATCGGAATGACTGAATGAATAGAACAGGGGCTTTTTTTATATTCCTTTTGGTTATTAGATCCGGGGCTATTCATACAACATTAGGGGCTTAAGCCTTGAATGGCCAGGCTTCCAACAAATAACTTTTTCTTAAATAGTTATTGTTCAGGGCTCCACCCATAATTGAAAGATTACATCAATACTTACCTGGTAACTTCTTCTAGTGTCATGGTACATCTTAAACACTGGATACGTTCTTGAAGATGTTTTTTACAATTTAGTCAGTAAGTAAGATGAAGCTGTACTGTAAAAGGAAGCCTTGCTTGTTTCCATGGTACTACAAGGCTCTTACCACATCCCTTGTACCTGGTTATTCCTTTTTCCATGCAATAAACACAAACATTTACCATGAGTGTTCTGCAACGTTACTAAAGAATACGTTATAATTCACAAAGTAAACTGAAACTGTACTGTAAAATGAATTAATGTTTAATATTCCCGTTTTTGCTTCCTAATCCCAATGGCTCAATGAGAGACGATTTATTTCCGATTAGTCTTTTTTACACATTGGACAATGATAACACATATTTCCCCTTGTGCAACACAATGTCCTTGATATTACGAATATCAATATCGGCCATCTAATAGTGTCAAATATTGTCCAATGTCCAGTCAAACTACAATCACCCAATCAGATAAAACAGACTCCGAGGCGATCACTGATTTGAGTCCTGTGTTTCTTGCGGTGTATACGGGCAGCAGCACTCCTCACTATTTCTACACAATAGGCGAATTGCAAAGGACCCTGCCCTGCTGAAGCCTTACCGAAACGCAATCAAACTGGAGACGTCTCACGTTACAGAATGATCCCATTGGATTCAACTTCCAAGAGAGGGAGTAGAAGTGTGACCTTTTAGCTCTACCACAGTAAAAAGCAGGTAAATAATCTGCCTGGCCAGTGGAGATCTGGTGGGGGTGTTATAGACTGAATAATATGTAGGTTGACCTGACTTAAAGGTGCAGTGTGTAGAATTTAGTGGCATCTAGTAACGGACTTGGCAGAAATTGGATGTAATATTTATTAGTATGTTTTAATTTGTGCACACTCAAGAATCCTGTTTTCTGTTACCTTAGAATGAGCTCTTTACATCTACTGTACATAGGGAGCGGGTCCTCTTCCACGCGGGCCGCCATGTTGCATCGTCATGCTTCTACAGTAGCCCAGAACGGACAAACTGCTCTAGAGTAAAATGTGTTTTTAATTCAATAGAAAAAAGGTGTTTCAAGCTTAGAGTTCCAGGAAGGAAGGGGGCGTGTTCTCTCCGAGGAAGATATCAAATCCACCTCTTGCCAGACGGATTATATATAAGTGTCCGACAAGCTTGACCTCTTCTCAGACGGGCATCATGAAGCCTAGTGAAGATGAGCATTCTCCGTCCTTTCTCCAAATTATCCTCTGTATTTAGAGGATTCAATTAGAATAGAGTTTCACACGCTTTTTAATCCAACTGTAAAATTGTGCAGCAAACGGCAGTTTGCAGATATTACAATAAGTCGGTGTGCATTGTAGCAATACATCCATGTTTTCCATGAGACGTTCGTTTTTGAGGCTGTTACTAAGCCAATAGTAACAGCGTTTGCAGTAGTGAACCCGCCTTGCTTGACAACCGAGCAACACTTTCATATTGCTACGTAGGGTTTGTTGTTGAAGTGAAAGCATGCTGAGAACTTGAAGAGAACAAATTAAATGAGAAAAGGTTATGAGATGACGATTATGAGTACGATGGCGTAGAAAAACATTGAAGAAGATTGCCACTGCCAGTGGGAGTGCTCGGTGGAGTTCCATTAGTACTGTGTTCTTTAAGTGACTGTCATGTTTGTCATGTTTTACGTGTTGTTGTGGACCATATAGTGTACAAGTTCAGTTGAATTGCATGGACAATGGAATATTATATTAAAAGGGACATGGTAAGAACATATTAACACACAAGGCAAGTAGTTTCAGCTTACTTAATGAGTAAATTGTAAAAACATCTACAAAACCAGACCTATTATGTACGTCATGGTATTGTACGTCATTCCTCTATGTACCTCTATGAATCATGAACATGTACTAGAGGAAAACAGATCCTGTGGAGGTTGTTACCAGGTAAATACTGATGTCCTTTTTCCATAGTTTCTAATGTAACTTTAATGAACCCTTTATGAATGGGTTGAACAATGAACAATAACTATTCAAGAAAAAGTAATTTATTGGAAAGTACTATCTTAATTTCTAGATAGCACGTAATTATACTTACCAATATAGACTTTGGATAACTGGATAAATAGAGAAGATGTTTCTATGGATTGGTTGCCTACTTACATAGGAAGTATGCAATTATATATTATATATTACCCACCTAAAACAGTCACAACTACACAGTACTGAGTGGAGTTGATGGGCAATAGTTTAGGTTTTTCATAGTATTTCAGCTGTAGTTTCTCTGTATTTATCTACTGATTCACCAGTGAAAATACCCAGTAATACATTGTAATTGACCATATATTTTCTTGGTAAATACTTAGTTAGGGAACTGTAAAAGTAAGGGTTACCAGTATCTGCAGTGTCCTTAAGTATTCCCTGACATTCTCCCAGACACTTCCCCACTTAGAATTGCATTCAAATTTGAATTAGTTTCAAAGCATCTCAGAATATACATTTATATTCTTAATGCAAGAAAGCAGTGTTGACAGGGCTGGAAATGTCAATAATAACAACTCTGCCATTACTTTTCATTTTGGGATGCGTTTGGAATATAATTTCCAGAATACATTCAGGGTTTTGCATACAAAATAATACATGAGGAATATGAAGAAGGACTAAATATACAAAACGCTTGAAAAAACTATAGGGCCTTGTATGTCATTTGGAAATTTTTCAAGCCAATCTCCTTGCCATCCGCAATCTATATGTGGCCTGAATCGGAATAAGTGATACCAACTTATTTCATGATATTACCATGCAATGTGTGTGATGGGTTTTTACCATATAACACCATCGATGCCAAGCAACGCCACCCTCACACACGGGAGTGAGGGATCCCCCAAACCAGTATGGGTCCAGAGGAAATAGGACCAGAGGCGGATGTAGAATTTGATGCAATAATACTTTATTTACACAGCATCCAACGTTCACACAGGAAGGGTACAGTATTGTTAAATAAAACGAAGAGAGATAAATTTCAAGAGATGAAATGGGATGTAATGAGGACTGAAAAACAAGCACCGGTATGGGGCAAAACAGGGGAGATGGGATTCAATACAAGCTACTAGGCCTATGGGGGCATGCAACCAACACAGCAAACAAATCAAGAAATAAGAGGAAAATAAGTCAAGCTTGGGTGTATCAAATCAGAACCACAATGACACTTAAGGTAAAGAGAACACAGCACACAAAGGCCCAGAACCCAAAGAGATCAAAGGAAGGCCGAAGCCTTGTGCGCCCCTGTTTATACCCTCCCCTGCTCCTCAGGGTCCTAAAGGTATAGTGCTACATATACAGCCAATGTTTGGCCTTTCATTGGTCAGGATTGGTAATGGAATACCAATCACTCAATGGAGATGCTAATCGCTGATAGCTGCTGTGCGTCTATTTAAATGAATGAACAAAAATTAAGTCCTAAAGATTTATAAAATATGGACTATGTTTACTCCTCAGGGTATCACATTAGAGGATTGTAGAATGTGAGAACCCATAACGTCAATATCAAAACATCTCCCTTCGAAACTGGAGACAGGTATATTCTTTAGCATTTTATTAACAAAAAACTAAAAAGAACACAAATTGAATTACATAGTACAAATAATCCTAGCATTTAGTTGTTGCTGCTCTATATATAAATATTGATGGATACCTGCGACAACATCAACGACGTCTCTTTTGTTCCCCTCATGGGCACTGTGACTATAATAGTAATTAACAGTAATTGAATTTAACACTTGTACGAGGTAGTTTAATGACTACAAAGGAAAACTGTTCTATAAATTGCGATAGAAAAAAAGATATATACATACATGCAATATTAATTTGCAAATAAAATAATGAATGCTGAATTTGACCTTTATCTTGCCAATTTAAACATCCAAATCACATGTTTTTCTCTCTTGCAAAACACATGAGGGAAATGTAGCTCTTTCCTAAGGAGAAAATACACTTGATAAGGTTACGCAATATGTCTCTCATTAAAGCTCTCACTTTTTCCACTGCAACCATCACTTTTGATCAAAAATATTTGAGTGTCTAAAGTATAAAAGCCATCCTCCCACGACTCAATCAGTCCTGGGAGTTTTCTCTCTCTATCATTCAATTTGGTCTGTGGAGAGAAAAACAAATGAGAAAATCCCATTTTGAACCAAATTGATGGTGGCAGTGAAAAAGTCGTGGTGCATGTTTAGGGCATGCAATCATAACTCGTAAATATTATGTAGAGGATAACGATTGCGCAGTTCTCATTTAACAAAAACGTATAATACACACCTATACTGTACTAGTTGTAAATAAAATACGCTATACAGGCATTTATCTATCAAGCATTGATAGACGTTGTTATCCATGTTATCCCTGAAATTCACCTGTAACAGAATAAGGGCAAACGTATGATGGGGATGATGATGTAAGGCTTTCAAAGAGAAAAACATCACCAGAGGACTGCATCTTTTCCCTTCTCACTCGCTTTGAAGAATATAAAAATGAAAACCGAAAATAAAAAAATCAACAGAGCTAGAGAAGATACCTCTGTTCAGAATGACGACAGACGGAGCACTACAGTGGACTTCTGTTGTGGACAAACAGATGCTTCGTATTGATGTGTGGAAAATAAGCTGCCACAGATTGTCACCGATGGATGTAGATTAATTGAATCTATTACCTCATAAGACCACACAGTAGAAAAGCTAACATTATTACCTCACTGGACCTGACATATGAATTGGAGCTAACACTAGTTCTCACTAGTTTCTGCTCACAGATAGAGTGGTCAAAACGACACCATGACCGTTAAACTGTCTCAGATAAAACAGACCCTATAGGTGTGACTTCTTCACCAAGCCATCCTTACCTATATACTATAGCAGTTCCTTTGGCCCACAGATGCCTCCCTCATGAACCAATTTCAGAGTGCATGTCCGTTTACCTCGTATCTCTGAATGAACCACGTGTTGAACCTTTACCGCTCTTCGAGTCGTATCAAGCCCCGATATCACGACACCAGAGGCACGCATCAGAAACCACGCTTCATCAATAGAAAAAGATAATACAAATTTTTGTGCTGTGTGTATTTTTTTTCTAACTGAGCAGCCAACCTATGAACAGAGTTCAGTGAGCTGTTGCTCTATGGTGATTGGTAGATACTGGGTTGTGGCCCATCATGCACTGCATCCACCCAATCGCACTAGAGCAGAATAGTTCTACTCTTTCAGTTGTGTAACCCATCGTAGACAGGCGAGTTTGCTAAAATGTTGACGTATACATTTATACAACCATTAAAAAAGACCGGGGTCCGTCGTTAGACACACGCAAACATTATAGAGCACCGCTGATGAATGTGGAAGAAACAGGCAGGGCAAATGTCTGCGCACAAGTGCGTCTGACGCTGTGTTCAGGAACGTAGAAGTCATTAGGGCTAATTGTTTCAGGCACGCAGACCAAAGAAGCGAATCTGTGGTAGGCTCCTTCTGTGTCTCTGTCTCTCTTCTATTTCTTTCTTTATGTCTCTCGCTCTCTTTCTACTGTGTATCTTCTGCCTCCTTCTGTACCCAGAGACCCCTGCTAGGAGTCAGTTTCATCTGCCCTACAATGTTTATTTTGGAGCCAGCGTTAGTGAATGATTATTTTGGACAAGGAGTGGGTGCTAAAGAAATTGCTTCCGGCAGTTCCAACGACCTTGCAGTAACAGATTCTGGAGCAAAATTGGAAAGCTACAGAGAGCTAACAATTTGGTAATATCTTTATATTTATCAAGATAAATCTATTAAGATAGATAGATATTTATATATATATATTTGCTTCAATAATTATTTATATATAAATAAATAATTTTATAGCAATAGCAATATTATTAGATAATAGTCAGCCCACTTGACACAAACTAACTTGACAATAACTATATATTTCATAGGCACCACTTAGCCAGCGCTAAGACGTATCATATCATACAAGGGAAATTCAGGCACAAAGGATTGGAATGCGGCTAAGTGGTCATAGCATGATTTTCTGAACCTATTTAAACCCATTACGTTTATTTTGCCATTTGAGTCACTTAAATATTTGATACAGAACTATGAAGAAGGAGCCTATTCAGAAGTATAATTTACACTACTGAAAAAGAATCCAAAAGCTAAAGCTTTGTGTTGTAACTTTTCCCTGATTTTGTTGTATCATTTCCTCATCACAACTTTCATTTCATTGTCATGATTCTCACACACACACACACACACACACACACACACACACACACACACACACACACACACACACACACACACACACACACACACACACACACACACACACACACACACACACATACAAAGAAACACACACACGCACATACAAACACATACACACGCAAAACATACACACAAATAATCAAACAAGCA
>OMKX01060250.1:0-11581 GCA_900302425.1 Brosme brosme
ACATACGCTAACACACACACACACACACCCGTACACATACACACACACACACACACACACACACACACACACACACACACACACACACACACACACACACACACACACACACACACACACACATAGACACACACACGCACACACACACACTTTAACACACACACACACACACTCCTCTCATGCTAGCTTTTTGCTCCAGTGCATTCTTTCCAGCTGTTTAGTCAATCATGTTTAATACTTAGAGCAATCATATTCAATATTTCAGTCAAATGGTCAAATGCATTTGTTGTATACCTTTTTTACATGGGTTAAGAGACCTCCTACCATCCTACTGTCCCTCTGTTCTTTACACCTTTCAACCCTTGGATGCATTTTAAGAACATTATAAGAACTATAACAACTTGACAGTGAATTCAGATATCATTAAGGAGCAGGTAGGAGTTAGGGCATCTTGCTGCTGTAGGATGCCTACAGTAAACACCTTAGCCAGCCAACCCACTATCTGACATCGTTACATCTCTGTCTCGCTCCGTTCCCTCAGCTCTGTTCGGTACCCTAGGTGTGCTGTGTTTCCTGGCAGCCATGAGAGACCACCACCTGACGGAGCGCGTCGCCAACCACAAGGAGAGCTTCTTCCACCTCACCGTCCTGGACGACCGCCTCGATTGGTCCTTCTGGCTGGGCGTGGCCAGCGTCGCCACACACGTGGCGGTCTGTGGAGTGGTCGCCATGAGCCGGATCAAGCTTCCCAAAACACAGAAGAAGAAACCCGAACAGCCGGTGATCTCGGCCCTGGACCTGCTCTACTGACATGTAGCTGAGGAGCGGGCCCTGGCTGACAGAACAAAACCAGGGGTCAGGGGTCAGGGATCATCGTCCGTTTGGACTTAAGAGACTGACACTGCATGCCATCTTCACTGATGTATTGTTGTTACTTTTTAAATGTTGCTTCCTGAACTGTCTACTAATGAGTGATCAAAGTAGGGGTAAAAAAAATGTATGTGAGCATACATGGTTATGACCTATGTCATATGTTACAACCGTATGACTGTGTATAAAATATGAAAATGTGGACACTTTTTTTCCCACAAATTATTTGTCAGTATGTAAATATTTGTATTTCTTATGTACAGAAAGGAAATAATAATTTTGATCTGCATGCTCGTTTTATTGCATGCATGACAGACGAGACAGTTCCTAAGCATAAATTCATACTTTTAACAAGTGCTTGTTAAAAAGAAAATAATAATACATATATATAAAATATATATAATTTAATTTAGAAAAATGCCACTTGCAACATTATTGTTGCATGGGTATTTGTTAAACGTTTTTTACCACAATGGTAAGCTTTAATTTTGTTACACTCATTTACTAAAAGTGTGTTGTGATATAAAACTATGGGCCTGAAGAACATTCCTGATTTAAATGCCGTCTTGCATGCATACTTTTATTTCTGTTTCATCTAGACTGTGATGTTCAGACGGTGGAATGCAATAGTTAATAAATTATACAACAATATCGTTTTCTTGTGATATTTCCTATCCATTTCACTCAATAGCAACTGTTGACCGCAGGTGGCGCTCGATTTCATTTTGTTTGGTCCCTTTTTGTTGACGTATGAAACGCGACAGACTGAGGCAATCAATGGGTAACCCCTAAATCACACATTTCACATGTAAACGACCTGTGTCTGCGTTACAATTACATTTCTGCGCACATATGTTTAACAGATGACAATGTTTACTTTAAAAAGAGCTTTGCTGACAGCAGCGAGAACAAACCAATGTCGATTATTTTCTGCATCACAGAACAACTGGAATAACAGAAAAGTAAGTACTAACGAGATTACAATAGTGTGGTTTGCAACCACACTAAAAACTCTTAAAAACATGAAGTCAGTTAAGCCTACTTTATTGCAGATGTCATCATCCTTAATCAGGCAAGCGTGTAAAAGAATGGCACAAAATGTGCCAGACTTGTGTGTTTCAGCTGTGTTGTAACACATCTATGTCATGTGTATTTACCAGGGCCTGGTATTGGGAGTGTACGAGAAAGACGGAGAGAGTAACAGTTTTGATCTGACAACTGCAGCTAGAAGCCTGGACGATGCTTTGTCCGGCAAGCTCTCAGAATTGCTTAAAATGTAAGTAAGCCTACTTCTGGTAGAACTTAAAATGTATCTGTACTGTATATGACTGACCTATTTTAGGAAATTTGTAATAACGTCGTGCCTGATTTTGTTTTCAACAGCTCTGGCCCAGCACTGAAAAAAGGCAAAAACAGAATATTTTATGGACTCCATGAGGTACGAAGCTAGAAACTGTTACACTGAAGAAGACATTTTTTTTGTAGCACAGCTAATCTAGGTTTTATAATGAATGCATTTTTGTCTTCAGGATTTCCCATGTGTGGCAGTAGTTGGTCTGGGTAAAAATAATGCAGGTGTGTGTGGGTCAGAGAACTGGGACACCAGCAAGGAAAACATCAGAGCAGCATTATCAGGTAAACACAAACACCTTGAATCTTTGGTTTATAATCCTTGTTTTGAATTTAGAATTAAATGTGGATGGCCCATCATAGGTTTATTTCGTCTGAATATTCATATCATCTTTAATTTCTATTTACATTTGTGCATATTGTTGAAATAATCGGTGTGGCTGCTGTTGTATGTTTTATAATAAAACGAGTTATATTGTAACCAATTTTATTGTAATATTGTTATATATTTATTCTGATGTGTTACATATCTTAATTCATGTACTAGTTGATTTGTGAGTTATGTCTCAAGACTTTTATTGGCCCCGAGGACTACCTTGTGTTCTACAGCTAATTTGAAACATCAATAAAAAAAAGTCGTGACTTTCGTGTGACACTGGTGTGTGTCTGTCTGGGTTAGCCGGCTGCAGACTGCTTCAGGACCTGGAGGTGAGCCACGTGGAGGTGGATGCGTGTGGAGATGCCCAGGCAGCAGCAGAAGGTGCCGTGCTCGGTCTGTTTCAATACGACCAACTGAAGACCAAGAAGAAGACTAAAGTCACCACACAGCTACATGGAAGGTATGCTAATCAGCTGCTCTTTTTGCCTGCAACATATTGCTCCGAAGTCAAGATACAATTTTTGGAAAAATTATTTTATGGCATTGTTTTGTAACTGTTTGTTATTTCTAGTGATGATATGGCAGGTTGGGCGAAAGGGCTTCTGTATGGAGAAGGCCAGAATCTAGCCCGCCTACTTATGGAGGGTCCAGCCAATCTCATCACGCCTACCGTCTTCGCCGACACAATTGAAGAGAAACTTTCACCCTACAGTGATAAAGTTACAGTTCATAAGCGGTAAGTGCAAAGTTGTATTTACGTATGTGCATGTCTCATCACCATGTTACATCATGGTTTCATGCAGTAAGTCTTTTTTGCACCTTTGGTGGGTGTCATATGAAAGGAAGATCTATCAATCATGATTTGTTATCCAGGTCTCAGGGTTGGATAGAGGAGCAGCAGATGGGTGCATTCCTCAGTGTGTCTAAAGGCTCCGAGGAGCCCCCTGTCTTCCTGGAACTTCATTACAATGGAAGCCCCGATAAAACTCAAGCCCCACTGCTTTTGGTTGGCAAAGGAATTACCTTTGACAGGTAAGCAGCATTGAGGGCAAAAAATACAGTTAAATTGAATTCTAGTTGTCTATGATGTGTATATATATTTTTTTTTCACCCTGACTTTGTCATCTGTCCATAGTGGAGGTATTTCCCTGAAGCCGCCTTCTGGGATGGATGCGATGAGAGCCGATATGGGAGGAGCGGCCACCGTGTGTGCTGCTTTCGTCACGGCAGCAGCCCTCAAACTTCCAATCAACATCATAGGTGACCTATTGAATCAAACATGGATGAACCTGTGGATGTTTCAATTAGCTTTATCTTTCGTTTCTTCTACTCTATTATGTTTTTTTCTGTTATTTGTTTTAGGTCTGGCTCCCCTGTGTGAGAACATGCCAAGTGGAAAGGCCAGTAAACCGGGGGATGTTGTCAGGGCCAAGAATGGAAAAACCATCCAGGTGGGTGGCCTATTGAAGGTCAAACGGTGGACAATATCATTTGTTTCTGGATGGAATCACTCTTGCAAAATCAGTCTTCCTGTTTGCTTGCAAAGTGGGGGCAATTAGTGCCTTTACACTGAGCTGAGTTTATCGATCATGACCAACTGATTTGCTCATGTGTGGTTTGCAGGCAACACATTTATAGGGAAGTTCACTCAAAGGAACCGCTACATTCACGTTTTGTTGTTTTGTTCAGCTTTGAACTGTGTCAGTGAGTGTGAGTAATAGGTGATCCAGACATTTCTAGATTCTAAAAGGGGCACCATTGCATGGGGGGGGGGTTAATAATGTCTGGAAACACTGTTTCTCGAAACACTGCAAACACACAGCTTGAACTCGCAGTACATGAATGAAAACACAAAACGCCTTTTCCTGTCTTTGTCCCTGAGTGAAGGTTGTGACAGGATGTAGAGCTCTGAGCCAATGAAAGACAATTGAAAACAGCTACACCAAGTCTAATGTCTGTGTGTGTATGACCCTATATGTGTTTGGGTATGTATCAATATGAATGTGGTCCATTTTCTTCCACTGCCAGGTTGACAATACAGACGCAGAGGGCAGGTTAGTCCTGGCTGATGCTCTCTGTTATGCACACACGTTCAGCCCCAAAGCCATTGTCAACGCAGCTACCCTAACAGGTAAAGAACTCCTAAAGGGATTTCATAAAGGACTGAATTCCTTGAAAAGCTTTGGTGTAGGAAGATGTGTTGAAAAATGTATAAAGGGCAGAGAAATAATAAATTACGGTACTCATGGAATAGTAAAGTAACAGTGAATGGGGGATTGTTAAAAAAGACACAAACATGCTTTAACATGCTTTGTTGTAGTAGAATGTCTATGAAAACGATTGGAGAATAATTAACGGTACAAAATGGCCACAATATTAGGGTTACGATGGGGAATGAGGTCTAATGCTAAGATAAAGATGCTATGCAGAACAAATTAAGTCCTGACAACGTCTTTCTCCCAGGGGCTATGGACGTAGCGCTGGGCTCAGCAGCAACAGGCGTATTCACTAACTCAGACTGGCTGTGGGAGCAGCTACACAAGGTAATACTGCTGCCACTCAACAGTTAAGGATTTTCATCATCATGGTGATGTGATACATGGACAAGATAAACATATACTGCACACTATGAGCATAGACAGATTAAGACATGATTTGATGTAAAGAGGAAAAGAGCGCAATTACAAATAAAAAAGTCATTATTCGATAAGATTTCCCAACAAACAAAACAGTTGATTAATTTCAGGATCTACTTTTGTTGCTCATCCAAGTAGGACATATTGTAGTACAGTGTCATTATCATCCTGCATGTCATACACATCAGCTAAAAGACCATATTTAATTTATTTAAGTCTACGTAAACACGTACACAAACTAGATTAGCCAGGCTCCATTCTTCTGTCTTGAATGGTATGCACCGACTGGCGTGTGTGTGTGTGTGCGTGCCTGTGCGTGCGTGCGTGCGTGCGTGCGTGTATATGTAGGCCAGCGTGGTGACAGGGGACAGAGTGTGGCGGATGCCCCTGTTCCAACACTACACTCGACAGGTGACTGACTGCCAGCTGGCCGACCTCAACAACGTCGGCAAGTACAGCCGGTACGTATCTGCTGATGGTCAGTTCAACATGACCTCATGGCTCCTACTACATGATGAATACAATGACATAGAGAACTTTCCACCGTCTGCTGTTGTTGTTGTACCGAGTGTGTGTGTGTTATTTGGTTCACTCTCACAGTTCTGGCGGTGCGTGCACGGCAGCTGCGTTCCTGAGGGAGTTTGTCACGGCACCCCACTGGGCACACCTGGACATCGCTGGGGTGATGGGCAACAAGGACGAGGTTCCCTACTTGAGGAAGGGCATGTCTGGGCGGCCGACGCGCACCCTGGTGGAGTTTGCCGCAAGACTGGCACAGAAAGCGTGAGAGAGACATTCTCAAGAGTTTTCGTTCTGATGAGACATGAGGATAGACGGATCTACCTACGTCTTCTGTACGTTAGTACAGAAGATGACAGAAACAATACAAGCTTTATTTTGGTTCTTATAATGGTATAAAATCTGATCCAGATATTTTCTTCAACATTGTAATCTATCTTCCATCTTCATTGATTATTTCTGATTTTCCATAGGCTACTTGGCATACAATTGATTTCTAACTATTTAGAAATTGTGTGGAAAGGTGGATTGCTGGATCCTACTGTGCAATTTGATCACGTTGCAACATTGTAATAATCTTCCTGTAGTATTACAACATTGTATCAATATATTTCAATAAATAATGTACGTGTATTTCTTGGTTGTGGATCACTTGTCAGTCACAGTCAGTAAACATAACGAGGAGCGTCTGCGCATGTGCAAACCGGAAATTCAGAAACGGACCAAGATGGCTTCGTCCATGGGGGGAATGTTTCCTGGCCAACAGCCGCCTGGGACTCATCCTGTTGGGGTTCCTGGTGGTCCGGGTCAGCCCGGTTTACTGCCTGGTGGTTCTGCTAACAGAGCCCAGGGAAACACCACTTTGGTGGACGATTTGGAGGCTTCTTTTGAGGTAGGAGGCGACCATCATGCTAATGTTGCTACCAGCTAATCCCTTCCTTTGTTTAACGTTATGCAATTTAATTGCGGCTACAACAGTCGTATAAATCTAATATTTACTGACACACTTGTACTCGTAATTGCCTGTATAAAGACTTGTTTGCTATAAGATAAACTAGTGTCTATATTGGAAGAACGGCCGGAGCCTAGCTAGATACTCAGCCCATCGTGCAGTCAGTCATTGATATTAAACGTTATTCTCACATTGTTGCTTACTTACAGGCTTGTTTTGCATCCTTGGTAAGCCAAGACTACGTCAACGGAACAGACCAAGAGGAAATTAGAACTGGTAAGAAAACGATTGTTACTTTCAGTGGGTCAAAACGAGCTCTCCATGGACATATTTGTACACATGTACCTTGTTGGATGTAACAGTTATAACGTTTTATTTACCAACTTGTCCGTCTGTCTGTGTCTCAAAGGGGTGGACCAGTGTATCCAAAAGTTCCTGGACGTGGCTAGACAGACTGAATGTTTTTTCTTACAGAAAAGGCTTCAGCTGTCTGTACAGAAGCCAGAACAAGTTGTAAAAGAGGTAACATCCAAAACCTCTTCCATGATTGGATCCACCAAGGTCTGCTTACTAAATGGGAGACATCGTCAAGACATGAACCTCACTTTTAGTGGATAGCTGCATATAAAACACGTGATGTCAAAAAAAATAAGATTGTAGTTTTAAGTTGGTTCAACTTGGATTCCCAATTTCTAATGTAGGGCCAAATTGAGCTGTGTTCACGTTTACTCGTTCTATTCCTGTGTATTATCCACCAATGTGTTTCACCACCATCGTCCCCGTCTTCTCTCGTAGGACGTCTCTGAGCTCAGTAGCGAGCTCCTGAGGAAGGAGTCGCTGGTCCAGAAGCACCAGTCCAAGCTCCACCACTGGCAGCAGGTGCTGGAGGATGTGAGTGTCCAACATCGCAAGCCCACTGACCTTCCTCCTCCTGGGCCACTAGCGTTCCTGGAGCAGGCCTCTGCCAGCCTCCCTCCAGCCCCGCTCAAGCCAAACTGACAACCACAGATGTAGATGTATATACATATTTTGCAGTCACCATTGTGCTAACCTATTGTGGAACTAGAGAACATGTGGGATTATTGCTCTTTCGATATTCCAATAAGTTTTTCCAAATTGTTAAGTATTTTTTTATTTGTAAATATTGTATGTGACCATTTCTTGAGGGTGACATGAAAATAAAATGTATTTTTTATGTTAAGCTGACTTATTCCTTGCTTTGCTCAACATTCATTGAACAGAGCTAGAAGCAGCTCACAATCAACCATTTTAGATAAGCCTTGATCTCCACATAAATGCAATTTAATTAATGGCAGTTTAAACAATCAGTTTATTTGCGTGGTAGTTATTAAAGAATTGATTATATACTCAAGCTGGGGTAGATTATACTTGAATGCTTTGTTTTTCATGAGCTGAAGTTTCATAACTTAACATTATTTATATTGAAATCAAATGTAATGTAATAAATATCCTTCGACGTGTGTAATATGAATTGTTCCCGGGCGCTGCAGTAAGTATCGACCCAGCGCCCAGCCAGTCTTCCACAGCTAGAGGGAGACAGTCTTTTCCTCTTCCCCACCTCGGTCACTCAGAGGAACGTCTTTGCCGAGTAGTCCTTGTTCGTAGGGTTTAATCAGTAAAAGGAAAATAACAGGTAGCGCCGTCCGCCGCTTTTTTTCCTGTGGCGAAATTCTCATCTGAAGGATTACAATCCGACCACTCGGCTACGACATTGTGACCATCTGCGCCTTTCGACAGACAGACAAAAACAGGCAACACCCGAGTTTAGCTACAATGTGTTACTGAGTATCACCGCAACCAAGCGAACTCGTGTGACACACCGTCGGAGGCAGCTGTTATGGGCTGAAGCCCGTCTCAACAACTAAATCAATTGAGGTCGGGATTTGGTACACGCATCTTTAATAAAGTCAACATTGTGGATATGGAATGGTGCATGCCAGTGCCCCAAGTTTACAGCCTCTGAAGAGCAGCGAGATCATGGACATTCATCCTCTGTAAGTCACAAGAGTGTTGACGTTTCATAGTCGCTGGCTGAGTGACGATGCCGCATTGATAGAGCAGCTGGGCTGTACAATGTTTAGGAGCATGACCATTAAGTGCCCTGGCCGCTAGATGCCTAGTAGTTTGTATTGTAGATCGTTGTGGCTTATGTATCTTATGTAGGCTACATACGAGTGTTTTTATGTGTGTATTCATTTCCGCAATTGTGTTGCCCAACCGGCCTGAAAATAATTTGTAGGTTACGGAAAGTGGGGTATAGTCACTTATGTAGAGGGGAATACTGTACATGGGCATAACATAATTTCGTAACCAAGCTCAGTGATTTATTTAATGAGTTATTTAGTGTGGGTTTTTGTGTGTGTTTGTGTGTGTGTGTGTGTGTGTGTGTGTGTGTGTGTCTGAGCGGGGCCAGATAATGCTTTGTGATTTTTTCTTTGTGTATGCTGTCCCTGTTAGGTGTAGTAGACTTTGTCCACATCCTTTGGACAAAGAGGATGGCATAGAGAAGCAAGGTCCTGTCACTCTCAACCCCAGGCACATGCGAAAGGCCTTCAAAGTTATGAATGAGCTACGCAGGTAACACATTGTTTCTGTTGTCTTTTTTTAAATACCCCAAACAGCCTCCGTTTCTAACCGAACCAACGATTGCAAAACTTTTTTACTCAGAATTTTTTTTCTTTTTTGTAGTTTGAATACTTTTGTGCCTTTCTTCCCAATGCTAGTCAGAGCCTGCTGTGCGATGTGACCATAGTAGCGGAGGACGTAGAGATCACTGCACACAGGGTGGTACTGGCTGCCGGGAGCCCCTATTTCCATGCCATGTTCACAGGTATGAGAACCAAGACCTGAATGCTAGCTTTTATTTTGCGCTCTACACCTGTGATTCATGTTGTCAGAATCACAGCTGCTGCCTGTGATTTGTGATTCCCTGTATATGATTCCTGTATAAATTCCCACGGATTATACAAAAGCACAGCCTCTTAACATGTGTGTCCGCAGGGGAAATGGCAGAGAGCAGGGCAAAGCGTGTGAGGATAAAAGAGATGGGGGGCTGGACACTGGGCCTGCTCATTGACTACATCTACACAGCGGAGATACAAGTCACGGAGGACAATGTACAGGTACACACATGCAGCCTATTATGCCTATTAGGTAGGCCTTATGATGGCATAAGGCCTACCTTTCAGTCCCAAGCAGAACCTACCTGGATGTGATTGGGAAAAATTATCTGTGTTACGTCATCTGAATGAATAATTCAAAATGTTTATTCAAATGTACCTGGGATAAAACTAGCGTACTACACCTGTTTGCACCACTGACTCTGTATATAGGCAAATCTCAGCTTCGACTACACAGTGGATACACCTGAGCACTAGGTTGCCCCATTTTGGACTACATTCACAAGTAATAGATTATCTCCTGTTACATTCCACTATACATGTTTTTAAATGCATAAAAACATTTGAAAAAACATTTGGAAAAGAAACATGATTACACATTCATTTAAGTTGAATGACAGATAACGCATAAAATCACAGTGTTAGTATTACCCTAGCTTCCAACAAGTCTCAAGAGTTTTGACACCTCATCAATAACGAGTTGTTTGTCCCACGCATTTTGGACGCCGCCCAAATATTCCCATCTGGGATTGATAAAGTACATATTTATCTTATCCTACCTTATCAACGGTCAACAATCAACAACTTTAGTTCAGACATCCCTCTAATTTCACTCACCAACAACCTCAATCCTCCAGTTATAGTCCCGACTGCCACCAAACTTGTGGCTTCTTGCATGACACCTCAAGGCTCTTTTTTATGACGTGTGTTCTGTGTGTCCGTCTCTGTCTCCGTCTGTCTGTCTGTGCACGTATGGATGCGGCCCCAGGCTTTGCTTCCCGCCGCGGGTCTGCTGCAGCTGAGCGAGGTGAAGAAGGCCTGCTGTGACTTCCTGAGCTCCCAGCTCCACCCCTCCAACTGTCTGGGGATTCGGGCCTTCGCCGACCTGCACGCCTGCTGCCAGCTCCTCACGCAGGCCAACAGTTACGCAGGTGAGTGTGGGCGTCATGGAGGGAGAGGGTTAGAGAGGGTTTTTGGACTCCAAGTTGAAAGGTCTTGGGTTCGAACCCCGATCCCGGAGCATGCAGGTAAATCCCCCTACCTGCTCATTTGTAAGGTATAACTGGCTTTGGATAAAAGCGTCTGCTAAAAGAAAATGACTCAATGGTAATAAACAATGTAAATGCACTTAAGCAGAATAATAAATAAACAGGTTGGGTCACAGGGTGGCGAGAGAGAGAGGTGAGGTAGAGTGACAATTACAGTGTTTCTGGTTTCTGTGGACAGAGCAACACTTTCCCGAGGTGGTGGGCAGTGAAGAGTTCCTGAACCTGGGCATGGAACAGGTGTCCAGCCTCATAGCCAGCGACAAGCTCACCATTCCCACTGAGGAGAAGGTAGGAGCAGGACACATCCCATCGCATACATGCATACACACAAGATCTTCATGACATGACTTAAATAAGGTGGCGCTTTATTGATCCCTGACCCGATAATCGGGTGCCCAAGCAGGAGGTACAGGACAATGAAAACAATAGAATTACAAGCAATTCTCCGTAAGCAGAAAAAATAATAAGCATGCAATAAGAATAGTAGAATTGTAGATGCAAAAATGAACGGAACTCACATCAGTGATTGCTTTAAAGTGTGTTTATTTGCATGGTTGTTTTAGGTTTTTGAAGCGGTTATTGCTTGGGTCAATCATGACAAAGATGTTCGTCAGGAACACCTGGCTCAACTCATGGAGCACGTGCGCCTGCCGTTGCTCTCCAGAGAATATCTGGTGCAGGTCAGT